>BDUI01002780.1:89433-109685 GCA_002335545.1 Apodemus speciosus | reverse complement strand
TGTGTGAGAGAGTGTGTGAGTGAGTGTGTGTGTGTGTGTGTGTGTGTGYGYGCGCGCGCGCGCGCACATGTGTATCTCATACAAGTAGCCTTTGGCTATGATCACATTAGTTCAAAGCTGGACATGCCTCCCACTGATCCCTGGACATGGGTGTCCTTGGCTTTCCTAAGGCCCTGACTTAAGGTTAGGCTTACACTCTGAAAGCAGTGCAGAGCTGGCAGCAGAAGGGCTCCTCACGTGCCCCTCACCTCACCTCACAAATGAGCACAGTGAATAATAACTCAGGCAAAATGGCAGTGCTGTGGACTAGGGGCCGAGGGAGTGTGGGAAGGCGTGGGACTGAGAGGAGCTCGGAGGGCTCTGCAGGGCCCAGTGGTTTGCAGCGATGAAGAGCAGGGAGGCTTTTCAGGAAGAGGGTGTTTGTGATCAACAAGAAATTCAGCAGTCCATGGCAGAAGGACCATTGGAGAGAAATGTTAGAATTGTTATCTGAGTCAGGTGTGGGCTCCTCCTCGGGATGGAGGCTTGAATGTAGGGATTTGCTGAAGGGATTGATTCGAAAGTAACATGATAAAAGGTGTTTTGTTGCGCTTTGTTTCCACACAGGCACATTATGTAGTGAGAACATGAGACATGGACAGGACTGAGCAGCGTGAAGGTCCATGTAGATAGACCTGGGAGTAAGTCAACTGGGAGAAGGACCGAGCTCTGGCACAGTCACTTGTCAGATGTAAGCGATATCTGAGTTCCRCTGGGCAGAGGGCAAGGCCAGGGTGGAAGCTGGCAGGCTGGCAGGGTTGGGTATCATTAGCATGAGTCAGTGAAGCAGGGGACTTGAAAGTAGGACACCTGCCTCCCCGTACTCATGAAATGATCCACAGAAACAGGAAGAATGGGGCAGATTAGAAGTCAGCAATCTAAGCACCCTGGGGAATGATGGAGACAGTGCCAGTGAGATTTCCAGAATAACCTATGGAAACACCCCAGAATCTGCGACAGAAATGTGCATTACCTTGAAAGCACACCTCCTCTTGGAAGTACACTTGTCTTACCAGGACACCCTGGTTAGTTGCTCACAGGATACCGCCATGTGTACCCACCCACTTGTATGGGCATTTAGTCTGGAAAACATCTCAGAGACAGGAATGGGTTGGGCTCAGTGACTAAGCGGGTGTGCAGTAGAAAGGGGAGATAACAGTAAGAAATTTCCTCCTGGATCCCAGCCCATGGGCACAAGGTATGGGACGGGAGAGAAAGAAATACTAAGATGAGGAAATCGGTATGAAGAGTCACCCGGGAAGGTGCTGAGTGTGAGGTGCTGAAAGCCCAGAAGAAATAGCAGCACAGATTGGGGTGAGAGTCAGGCCTATCCACTCCTCCGTCCGCAGAGACGTCGCGCAGCTGTGATACATCTGCTACTGCCGGAAGCCGACACTGCAGAGTTTACATGGAAATGATTATAAAGAGATTCTAGAAAAGGCTGAGGATAGAGGCTGTAGGATTCCTGAGAGGACGGAGACATGGGCAAGGAAGCAGAAGGGAGACCCAGAGGGAAAAAGAATGTAACATTCTCACAGAGATGTGCAGCCAACAGCAAGTGCTGCCTCAGCACCTTCCTCACTGGAGAGCGGGTGTGGTCCACCCTCGTCCACCCCCACCTGACCAGAGGGCACAGCCGCACCTGACCAGAGGGCACAGCAGCACTGAGCCCCTAGTCTCCAGAGAGTGGCTTTCTGAGTTGTTGGCTCCTTTGAGTCCTGAGAATTTGTACAACCTTTTACTAGTTTGTTGGGTTTTTTTTTTTTTCTACAACTCTCATCTTGGTTTACTGGACATTTTCTTCCTTGTCATTTCTCAAACTGATGGTGCCAGATAACTACTCAGCAGACGCCAAGTGGCCTGACCTTTGGATGCACTCGTGTCTCGCTTCCTGCTGCCCAGGTTTGCTTCTCATGTTGATGTTTGGACCTCTCCTCTCCACACATGCGCGCTTCCCAGGTCCTCTGCTGACTGACTGTGGGACTAGGTGCAGTGCCTGCCTCAGTTTGCCCTGAGCTCCTTCCATGTTCTTCTGTGAGTCTCCCTGCTGGCCTGCAGCATAGTGTTTCCCCTTGACATTAAAACAAAACAAAACAAGCCCTTTTTCTTGAGCTGCATCTTGATTTCCATGTCCTCAGACAGATTGGGCCCTGAATCTTGTTTCCCAAAAGAAGCACCATAGATTCCATTCTGTAGGCTGAATTAGCTGTGAAAAGGGGGAAAACGATTGAATTTTACCAAATACCTGAAAGTACACTGTAATCACCACTTCCCGTTCTGCTCACACAGTCCCTTTCCTTGGGTTCTTTACGTTGTTTTGTTTGTTTTGTTTTATTTTGTTGGTTTATTTYGAGACGGGGTTTCTCTGTGTAGCCCTGACTGTCCTGGAACTCACTCTGTAGACCAGGCTGGCCTCGAACTCAGAAATCCATCCGCCTGCCTCTGCCTCCAAGTACTGGGATTAAAGGCGTGCGCCACCACCGCCCGGCTGGGTTCTTTAAGTTTTAAAGGAGCACTGTCTTATTTTTGTAGGCTGCTTTTGCTGAACMTTCTGGTGTTAGCTTTTCTACAGTCACTATTTATTGACCTCATGCTTTGTTAAAACGTGACCTTTTTAGAGACTGGAGAGATGGCTCAGTGTTTGGGAATACTGACTACTCTTCCAGAGGATCTGGGTGCAGCTCCCAGTACCCACATGAATACTAACAGCTGTCTAAACTCCAGTTTCAGAGGATCATAAGTGGGCAAATGTCCAGCTTAATGATCAGCAAGATGGCCGGGCGGTGGTGGCGCACGCCTTTAGTCCCAGTACTTGGGAGGCAGAGGCAGGTGGATTTCTGAGTTCGAGGCCAGCCTGGTCTCCAAAGTGAGTTCCAGGACAGCCAGGGCTACACAGAGAAACCCTGTCTCGAAAAAAGAAAAAAAAAAAAAAGATCAGCAAGATGGATAGTGTAACAAGACACATCATCGCTGCTCTACGCCCTGTACGGGCGAGGCCTTCCCAGATGACACCCTTCCCTGTCCCATCATCACTGTCCTGACTTCAGGGATTCAGTATTTCTTTTTCAGTATCCTATCAAGTTAACTGTAACAATGTTGTTGATGAGTAAACAATATGCAATAACATTTCATTTTGATGGGTTTACACACTTTACATATGGTATCATTAGTGTGGCCAGATAATGTCAGATTGCCAGATTATTTCCCTAAGTTTCTGTAGCAGATAATACTCCTAAAATAAGGTAACAACACACTCTACTATTCAATCTTGTCATCTGTATTCCGTTTCTCATTGCTGTGACAAAAGCAGTAAAACTACTGAGGAAGACTAGGGGTTATGTGTCTGAGTACAGTGAGGTCAAGGCATGACAGCAAGATCAGGAATTGTTGGGCTCTGCAGTCAGGAAGGAGCAAAGAGATGGGGGCTAATTCTTTCTTTCACCTAGAATTCTGGTCTTCCAAGACTCCAACCCATGGGATGGTGCCCTCTTCAGCTAGAATTGCTGCAAAACTTGCACATGTTCAGAGATTCTAGGGTTTCCTAGAGGATTCCAGACTCCGCCAAGATGACAGAGAAGATTAAATGGCACACTGTACCTTGAAGTTGTCAGTCTTCTTTTCCTCAGTCTTTTGGATATAAAATAGCTATTCASTGCTTTCATGTGTATCTTCATGTACAATTGTGTGTCTGTCTGTGTCTGTGCCACGTTGCACATGTGTCATTCAGAGGACAATGTAGGAATAGGTTTTCTCCTCCCATTGTGTGAAACCTAGGGATAGAACTCAGGCTCTCAGCGTTGGCAATAAGCATTTCTATCCGTTGAGCTATCTCTCTGTACATTGATATTTTTTGTAGGCCAATAAGGGGATGTATTTTGTGTCTGCCTCCTGATTTGTTGTACCTCATAGGAGAGTGTAGCATTCTTTCATACCTTCACCCGACATCACTGTCCATCCACATGAAGGGAGGGGAGAAAGGAGAGCACATTTCTCACTTCAGAGCTGCACCTGGTGCTTGGCCACCACCATCTACCCTTGGCTGGCGCTGCCAGAGGCTGGGAAGTGCTCTCGTGTTCTGAGTATGGTGTCTACCCGGCCGGAACCTTTACACAGGCACATTAGGAGACCACTGCTGAGTTGAAACCTTGGAAACATTTAGCCCCAAGAGGCTAAAAAAAGATGTGACTACTTTCAAATTAGTTATCTTTTAGTGAACTGTTCCTTGATAAATAGATAATATCTATGATAATAGATAATACCTATGATAATAGATAAATATCATTAAAACTTCACTTGAAGAGTTGTTTGCCAAACCTTCTTTTTACTTTGACTTCAAAAACATGATTATGAAAAGGAATATTAGGAAATGTAAGGACTAAGTAAAACCTTAGCTGAAGCTCTTGGTGAGTAGCTAGGAGCCAAGTCATGGTTGTAGTTTTACAAACGTGAAAGTCAGATTTGTAGTCATTTAATTGTGAAATAGGTCTCTGCTTGATTTTATAAAATTAATGTTCATTTTAAGCTAAAATACACAAGATAGAAGATAGCAGTTTTAAGCTAACGCATGTGGGAGTTTGTGGGCTTAAAGTACTGTTGTGCTCCCCTACACACACTTGTTAGCTAACGTTGTGTAACCTGCTTTCCTCAGGTATGGTGTGAGTCCTGAGAACATTATCCTCTATGGACAGAGCATTGGCACTGTCCCCACTGTGGACCTGGCCTCGCGGTACGAGTGTGCAGCTGTCATCCTCCATTCCCCTCTGATGTCTGGTTTGCGTGTTGCTTTTCCGGATACCAGGAAAACATACTGCTTTGATGCTTTCCCCAGGTGAGCTTACAACTGGACAAGCGAGAAGTCAACCAGTGTTCAGAGTCCACATCTCTATTAATTTCTAAATATTGGCTGCATGCCCCTGTATGCCAGGCCCCTGCGCATCACTGTAGTGTGAGGCAAATGTAGCATACTGCGACGTCAGCTTCAGGGCTGGCTATGCATTAGGAAGTCTCCAGATGATAGACAAGGACCTCGAGTGTGCCAATACCCATGGCTAATTGATTCAGCTGTACCAGGGCAGCATGTCCTGAAGGAACTTCCAGTTCTGTACTCATTTATTCAGAGGGACCTGTATTGCTCAGTTACTGAGTAGCCATACACAAGAGGTGTCAAGAAGCARTTAGCCCTGGAATAGACCCTGAACTAAAAACAAGCACACATAACACATTTCTTTTTTCAGTCAGAGAATATGGGTGAGGGGAAAGTGACACTGTAATCTCTGAAAAGAATAAAAAAGGTAGCCCTGGGGATAATTGAAGCAGCCTTCCTGATCTTACACTTTTAGACTGTCCCCGCAGAGATCCCCTGCCCTGGGAAAAGTCTGGATCATCCTAAGGCTCCTCCTGCCAGCTGACCCTGCTGTTCTCCAGCTCCTCCCAATGGAAGGGAACCAATAAATATCAAAGCCGGGAGCAAAATGTTTGCTTTGCAAGTTCTTCTTGGCTAATTGTTTTGGTTTTTGATTTTTAAGTGATAATGTGAGAAGTGTTTTTAAAGTATTTGCCCCCTAGGTTTTCCCCACAGTGCATTGCAGAAGTTAGCCAGCTTGTATTGCACTTTCCAGGAAAAGCATCAGCARGAGAAATACATGGTCCGAATGAAGATTTTGGTTGACCTATTAATTGCCACTGTTCTGCTATCGCTGGAGAAGAAAATACAGCATTTGGCTGTGTGACGTTGTATTCTAGTGTCTCATTTCGCAGGAAGAGACTTTTGTTAGTATCTTGGCTGATTCTCAACATGTGTACCTTGTACCGGGCTTCACTGAAACTGCTTCCTGGGAATGGGACGCTRCATTTCTGGTGCCGTGGCTGCGAATGCTAAGTAGGGTTGACATGCCTGGCAAATGTGGCCTTATTTGTGCTGAATTGGTAATGAGAGGCCGTTTGTTTAAAGACATGTTTTGCATGTTTGTGGAAAGCAGTTCCAGGAGTTACCTTGGCAACAAAATGATGAGATTAGCTTATATCTTAAAATGCAGCCATTGAAACTAGTTCCCTTGTAACTAATTGTACTTTATTAATTAAAAACAAACCAACAACAAATGATTTTTGTCTGATTCACCAGGCATTGAAGGCTGGCCCTTCCCAACAGCTTTGAAAAGTTGATCCAGTTACTTACTGTATTCTTTACAAATCAGGCCAAAAGTAGTGACATCACTGGCTTCGTAAGGTTGGAGACAAAGGGGCCACTGCTCCCTAAATTATTGATGGAATAGATTTCAAGCCATTAATGGCTTCACTGGCTTTCATCATTAATTGGATTTGGCAACATTTTCTTTTATGATGTTCCTTGCTGTCAAATGGCAGAATGTTGTCTTTCTCAAAGGGACGACGGCTTTCATGGTTCCTTCCTGTGTTAAAAAGATAGAGATTGAGTCCTGGTCATGCTTCAGTGTTGGTTATCCTCTGCCTTTGCAAACAAGGCCAGACAATGGCTTTCAACTTGAGATGCCCTCTGCAGGCAGTAAGAGATTTCCATAAATAGCAGCATGGGATATAGTCTCAAGCCTGCCATAACTGTTGAGTAAATATATTTTTTTAATTGAGTATAATTGAAGGCTTACAAAGCAAGGCACTTTAAAATTAAATCCAGGGGAAGAGCAAGTTTTTGATACAAAATCTGGTCTGCAAAACTGCACATGGTCACAGAGGCTCTGATCTTCACTGGTCCTGTGGCTTCTGGGGAGTTGGAGTCTTTTTGGGGTGCCTTTAAGCAGTTGGCAGCTTCATGAGTTGTTCATGAAGACTGTGACAGTCCCTTATAGACCTTTGGAATGTGTAACTAATGTTAGCCCTCTTTATTATCTCCCTGGCTTGGTGCCTGTTATTTTATAATCTCTGAGCTTCAGTTCCCTCCCTGATCAAACAGAGCAGKCAATTCCTCCTGGGTCCTTTTTCATAAGGATTAAGTGAGACTTCGTGAGGACTGTGCAAAGTGTTCTGCTCTGATGGATGCTGGCTGTTGTTACTTGATCAGACAGACTCCCACAGACAGCACCCGTCTGTGTCCTGCTGCATCTGTGTCCTGCTGCAGTCCTGACTGGGGCACTGTGAAACGGAGTCAACAGCAAGCAGGCTTGGGCAGAAGGACAGATGGAAAGAGGTCTTTATTCATGGCTTAAAAAGCCATCACCCCATCAGAGCAGTCACCCATTCACCCAGCCTGACACATGTGGATGGCCCTTTCGCTCCTCCCTGGGATGTGTTTTTAGAACCTAAAGCAAAGTCTTGAAGAGCCATGAGAAGTCGTCCTGTGAGAGTGGATTTTTATAAACGGAGTAAAATCTAAGCATCACATTAAACTTTTGATGATGCTGGGTTTTGTTTTTGGTTTTTGGTTTTTTTTTTTTTTTTTTTTTTTTTTTTTTTTTTTTTTTTTTTTTAGTTAAAGAGTTAGTTCTTTTATGAAATGGGACTTGTTTAAAAATATGTTTTTTCAAAGTTTTTTTTTTATATATGTGTGAGTGTTTTGCCTGCATGTATGTGTACCACATGTGTGGTTGGTACTGAAAAATGCTAGAAGAAGACATCATACCCTTGGAGCGGGGGTTACTGATGGTCGCCAGCACCACGTGGGCACTGGAAGTTGAACCTGCRTCCTCTACAAAAGCAGCAAGTGCCATAAACCACMGAGCCAGCCATTCAGCCTGGGTTTGTTTCTTAAAGAAGAGTTCTGAGAATTTGAGGAATATCCAGTCCCACTTTACAGAGCTTTTCATTCAGATTTAGCAAGTGCAAGTCTTCTCAAAATGAGAACTAAAAAATATTAGTTACTGTTTTCCTAGTCTGATGGTTTTAGTTGTTTTTAATAAAAGTACTTTTTAAAAAAAAATCACTAAATGCAATATAGTATTCTTGACGGGATGTTGGAATAGGAAAGAGACATTTATGGAAAAACAAATGAAACCCAGTTAGAGGTGGGAGGTTTGAACTAATAGGAAATACTAAAGTTGGTTTCTTGGTTTTGACAAATGCACTATGGTAATGGCTGCTGTTAGCCTGATAGGAAGTGAGTTAGGAGTTATGGGCATTGGTAATGTCTTTCTTTGTCATAAATCCTAAATGATTCCAAATTTAAAAGAAAATATGTTAAGGAAAAAATATTAGAAAAACAATGGGAAGGCAGGCTGAGCCATTATTGTATGTCAGTGTGAGGTTGTCCCCTGTACCTGGGCATCACTCCTCGTTAGGAGGGCTGGGCACAGCTCTGTGATGCCCAGCTGTGATGCTGGGRGGCTTGGCAGGGCAGCACTTCCTTCTCCTGTGTGTGACTAAAGGAGTCCTTTTCTCCCCCTCCCACTTGTGTCTTGCAGCATTGACAAGATATCTAAAGTCACCTCTCCTGTGTTGGTCATTCACGGTACCGAGGATGAGGTCATCGATTTCTCCCATGGCTTGGCGATGTATGAGCGCTGTCCCCGTGCTGTGGAGCCCCTGTGGGTTGAGGGGGCTGGGCACAATGATATAGAGCTCTATGCACAGTACCTAGAACGACTAAAACAGTTCATATCTCACGAGCTTCCTAACTCCTGAAGACGGCAGCCAACCTTACCTCAGTACTGTGAAGCGAGGAGCCCTGTTTGCACACGCTTTGACTGGATTTAACAGTGATACCCAATAACCACAGAGAAGGGCCCAGCCTTTGTGTGTTCTTCTTAAAGAGCTAACACAGTCTGTCTTTTGTACCTAATCTCCACCTTCCATTAGGCTGACAGCTGGATTCTCAGCTGCAAGACCTTGCAGGAGTGGGAACGAGAGCTGACCATGAGGACTGTTTCCCAGGGCCATAGATAAAGTGTGATCAAGTCTGTCTCCCTCCTTGTCACCTCTGATTCCCCCACCGGTGCAGGATCACCGTCTCACCCATGTGCCGGTGTTTGGCCTGCGGCGCTTTCAGCCCTGGTGCCATGGGTGAGATTCATTTGTGAAGCTATGGTAGTGTAACTGGAAAACTGTTGTGAGAAATCCTCCATTAACTTGTGTTAACACGCCAGTCTTTCCCACACACATGAAGAATGATTTACTGGAACTATCACTAACAGCTTCATCAACTGTTACCATTTAAATACAACTGGAATATTCTTAAACAACAGGAAACTGGGGTTTTTTTAAGTGTAAATTTATTACTAGCCAAGAGTTTTAATATTTTGATTGTCTGGTCTAATAGAGCCTGGCCGACTTTCCCTCTGTAAAGTCCTCCTTGTCGGCTTTCTTAAAGTCCTGTACATATTTGCAATTACATTGTGCACAGATTCTTAATGGATAGATTTCTTTTGTCAGGCTCCAACAACAGACTGCAGATTCCTTGTTTGTATTGTAAATGATTGAATACATTTTGTTAATATGTTTTTATTCCTATGTTTTGCTATTAAAATTTTTATAACATTTCCAAGACAAAAATTCCAAGTTTCTGCTTTGAAGAATTTAGGTAATTAAATTACCCTAAGCTGATCTCTTAGTTTAGGAGTTATTTGGGTTTTGACACTGGAGTTGTGCCAGGTGAGCATCGGAAACGAGATGCTTAAATCACTACACTACTTGTATTGGTTGCGGGATTGGGTTTGGGGTCGTTTGGTCTTATTTTAGTTCTTTTCTTTTTTTTTCAAATTTAAAGCCTTAAATGTACTGTAAGCCTCAGATCGTTGTACAACTGGATTGCGTTGGTTGCCAGTTTGTGTGCTGTTGCCTGGATGCGGCACGGTGGTTGGTAATGGAATAAAGGACGCATGGATCAGAACGTGGGCTT
This sequence comes from Apodemus speciosus, assembly GCA_002335545.1. Lineage (NCBI taxonomy): Eukaryota > Metazoa > Chordata > Mammalia > Rodentia > Muridae > Apodemus > Apodemus speciosus. The sequence continues at coordinate 99,844 of BDUI01002780.1, read as the reverse complement.
GTGTGCTCCTTCCTTCAGCTCGCCATAGAAGGAAACGAACGCACCGTTCATGTCGCCTGGAGAGGGGTCCGTGGGGTGCCACTGCGGTAAAGGCCTGGGATAGAGCCCTCAGACGCTGAGCCAGAGCAGCAGGAAACAGATGGTCCCTAAGTGGGCCACGCCCCAGCACTGCCACAGATGCACAGACTGAGCACTCAGCTGGGAGAGGACAGAACCTGTTGTCTGGGGAGGGTGAGTTAGGGGAATGCCACAGGGTCTTTTTGGCCTTTTGATCACTTTTCCAGAGAAAGGAAGCTAGCTCTCAGCCCGAAGTCTTTCCTGATCATACTTGAAGAGGATATAGTGGTTGCCCAGCATGGCACATGCTCTGGTTCCAACACCTGGGGATGGGGAAAGATATGGGTGTGTGCTTGCACGAGCAGAGGAAGTGCAAGGGAAGTAACAAAGCCTCCGGGATGTGCCTACGGAGAAGTCCAGAGCACTAGATGGGAAAGCACCCGGGAGGCCTGTTGTGGAGAAGCTAACAGGGGTTCTAAGCAGGGTGCTTGGATCTTTAGTACTCTTACCTCCCTTGTTTCACAAGTTACCAGTCCATCATCTAAATTTCAGCAGTTATTAACAAATAGGAAACTATACAGTGGGCAGATATAAACTGAGAGGCCTGTTTTTATTACTGCTTCATATCCATTCAATGAAACTCACACGTTTCTCAGAGCCAAGGGGTGTGGGACACAGGAGCAGCACCCTTCTTTCTGAGCATGGCTTGTGAAGGAATGGAATCTTGGGGGAGAGGGGGGACATGCGTCTTGAGCCCCTGAGACTTGGCCATGCCGACTCGAGGCTCCCTCCTGAGCTTGCTCCACCACTACTCAGACGGATGCCCACCAGATTTGCTGTAGTTGCAGAAGTTTCTCTGGGAGACTTAAATTGCCTTTTTCTATAGTTAACAAGAGAAATCAAGAGGCTATGAAAAGTTCCCTCAGACTGGAGACTAACTGGGTTATTTCTAATATATGAGTTTGTGCTTTCCACTTATGAAAACCCATCTTAAACTCAAAGATGGGCTTAGAAATCACATTCAGAGTAAGGTACTGTGACCGAGTTCTCTTTCATTCTGATGATTATTATCCCTGAAGTCAAGAAGTCAGTTACTTTTCTATTGCTATGAAGACACAGAATGACCAAGGGAAACTTTAAAAAAGCATTTAATTGGGGGCTCAGAGTTTCAGAGGGTTAGTCCATGACCGTCACAGTGGGAGCAGCAGGCAGGCATGGGCTGTAGCTGCAGCTGTGGCTGAGAGCTTACATCTAATCAGAACCAAAAAGCAGAGGGAGTTAACTGGGCCAGCATGGGCCTTTAAAACCTCAAATCCCACCTTTGGTGGCATTCCTCCAGGGCCTTCTGCTAATTCTTCCTGAGCACTTCCACTAACTGAGGATCAAGTATTCTGCCACTCAAACAGCTGAGCCTGTGGGCGTTGTTCTCATCCAAGTCGCCAGTCAGTGAGTGATCCAGATTGGGATGAATGTGGTTTTCATCATAGGAAGAAACATCAAATCCTAATGCAAAGTACTGTTTTGTCATATTCTTTGTAAACTGGAGATTAAGGTGGTTATTGTCTCAGAAAAGATATCTTCTGTTCAAATAAAATTGTTCTTATAACAGTATAGGCTGTGAGAACTATTTGAAGCGTGGAAGGGCCAATGAATTGTCAAGATAATGCTTTGAGGTACTGCAGTTCCCTAACTCGTGGAGATAAGCAGGGAGTGTGGAGTCCACAGACTTCCGAGCCTTCAGACAAGGAACCACAGATGTATGCTGTGTCAGAGAACAAAGCTAGAAGCATCAGGTTCAACTTGAAAGCCTCTAGGCTGCTGGCTTGTCTACTCCTGAGGACAATTTCAGAGACCTGGGAACAGCTTTTCTAGCCTTTAACAGGCTGGGGTGCAAAGGCCTCCTCATAGCAAAGATACTCAATTGAGACAGCTTCCTGAAGAAAGTGTGCTGATAACAGTGGAAGAACTGGTAAAAATGGAAAACTGTCTCCAAGGCTCAAGCAGTTCATACAGCTAGTCGTTCACATTGTTAAAGGAAACAATGAATTCATGCAGAGACATACTTACAGAGACCAGAGTAGCACTCCCAGGCAGAAGCCAGTGCGTGGAGTAAAACATCAGGCATTCTATCAAGGTAACACATCATGGTCAAGCTGAGCTTATTCTGATTACACAAACAAAATGCAAATACTTGTTAATAAGTAAAGCAAAATCTCAAAAACACAAACAGTACTGGTTTGGGGATCAAGCCCAGGATTTGGGACTTACTAGACAAATGCTCTACTACTGACCTACATTCCAGTCCAGCAGTAATGTGAAGTTCTTCTTAATGGAAATCTTAATAAAGTAGGTGCAGAAGGATGCTTTCTTCTTTTGACAGAGTCTTATCCAGTAGACCAGGCTGGCCGTAAAATGGTAACCAGTTCCTCCGACCTCATCTGAGACTCAGGTATGCACCACCATGGTTTTTTTAATTAATTGAAAAAGAACTAAACACTTAGGCCTGTGGTTAGCATATATTGTTTATATTCAAGTTGTTTGCTCTGTAGTCAAGGATTGATGTTGCCATCAACCCTACAGTATAATGCCAGGAATTCTAACCATGTGTTAATAAGCCTGGAAATGGAAAGAGACTGCAACAAACTCAAGGGAGGCAATTGCACACAGATGTAAGATTCATAAGAATGATGACTTAGGGTTTCTATTACTGTGATAAAACTCCTTGGACAAAAGCACTGGGAGAGGAAGGAGTTTATTTGTTCTATATATTCACCAAGGAGAACCAAGGCAGGAACTTGAAGGCAGGAGCTGATGCGGAGGCCATGAAGAGGTGCTGCTTACTGGCTTGCTCTCCATGGCTTGCTCAACCTGCTTTCTTACAGAACACAGGACCATCAGGTCAAGGATGGTACTGCCCAGAGTGTCATGAGTTCTCCCACATCAATCACTAATCAAGATAATACCCTATAGCTTGTGTGAGCTAATCTTTTAGAACCTTTTTTTTTTTWATTAGAACTCCGTCTTCCCATTTATGTATGGGTTTGTGTCAAGTTAACAAAAAACAATCAGCAAAGGTGACAAAAATGGACAAAAAATAGTTAATACCAAAATTATTAATAATAATGAGTTAGAAAAGTATTTATGAGATCCTGTCTCAAGAAACCAAGCCACCCTCCCCATCAAACATACATACACATACACACGCACATACAAACTCACTAATATTTGCAGATTTTGAGGATTGTATAAAGGCTGTGGAGAGGTTGAGGAGCCTGGATCTACTTTGCAGGAACCCCAGGAGGCCTGTCAGGGCTTTGTGCATAAAGGAATGAGTGGAGAGAAGAGTGTTGAGCAAGGAAAGCCCAAAGAGTGTAACACGGTTGCTAATTCTGTGTGCAGCAAGCCTGGCTTGGAGTTCTTACTGCACAGTGAGCTCATGACCTTAAATGAATCCCCTCCTAGGAATGTCTCTGAAGTGATGGTAATATCTGCCACAGTCAAGAAAGAATTGAATGAAATTCTGCAAGTAGAAACACCTGGCAAGAAGAAGTGGGAGTGTGTACCCACATTAAATAAAGGTCCAGAGTCTGGGTTTAGAACAAAAACGAAATAAGAGACTGAAAACTACGCACTGAGTTCATTTGTCTGCCCGTGTCCTTCTGTCCTGCTGCATAATYGTTGCTGTGCTGTCTAGGAACTTCCCATCTGACTGCTTCCAGCTTGTTCCTAGCTGGCCCTGAAAGAATATGGAGGTCACTCCCAGCTTGTAGACCTACCTGGACAATTAGCTGCTTGAATCCCTACACTACCCTAGCACTTCCAAGATGGGCTGCTCCAGGCAGGATCTCGCTGTAAGGGGCCCAGGCTTAGCCCATACTGACTGAGCCTTTGATTCTCTTATTCATTCGTTCGTTCATTCATTGGACTGTAGAGATGTCTCAGGGGTTAAGAGCAATTGCTGCTCTTCCAAAAGACTATGATTTGACTTCTAGCACCCTCGTGGCATCTTACTATTGTCTGGAATTCCAATTCCAGAAGTTTTGAAGCTCTCTTCTAGCCTCTGAGGACATCAGGCATGGACTTAGTGCACAGATGTATGTGCAGGCAAAACACCCTTACACATAAAATAATATTAAAAAATAATGAAAATAAATCCCCCCCCCAAATTTTACAACCAAATTTCTGTTATTGAATTAAGTAATAATTATCTTCAGGGCCGTAGAAAGCTGCTTCGTTCACTTTGTCCCAGGCACATTCTCTTTCAGCCCCGAACACCCTCCTTTCATCTGCTCACATTTCTGTGTAGCCAGAACACTGGTGACACGCTGGAAATAATGTAAGAAGTTCAAGAGACTAGTGAACATGAAGTCGTTTTTAACATGCCATTCTGCATGTTAAATAGGCACAAGGTGGTGGTTTTACAAGTCTGCTGGTTGAAAAAAAAATTTCTGTCCTCTTCTCCCAGAGTCTGGGACTTGACCTTTCCCCAAATTCCCCATTTCATTGGTTTAAGACACAGAGCCATAGTTTGGGACTTGAGCCTGCTCCCATTTTTATTATGGGCCCAGTCACGTTCCAGTCAACTGGTACTTCTACAGCATTCAGAGCTCTGGCCACCACCTAGGGACGAGAAGGCCCAGGGCCTCCTGCTCATCTAACTATGACACTAAGCACACCTCGTAGGGAAAATAGACCAATACAATCTTAGAGGCATGTTCATGGTGTGATATGCCTGGCCATGCATGTCTGTATGTGTGTATGAGAAATGTTCCTCACAGACTCATGTTTGGCTGCTCTATTTCCAGTTGGTGACACTAACTTAGGAACTTGTGAAACCTTCAGGAGGTGGAGCCTAGATGAAGGACAGATTCCTGGGGACCAATCCTTGGGGTGTTTTATCCCCATCCACTTCCTGTCTCCCTTTCTGCTTCCTAGTCAGCCATGAAGTGAACAGCTCTCCCCTACCCTCTGCTCCCCACACCCTGATGTCTTCCTCTAAGCACACAGATCCTCTAAGCCAAAGGCTGATCTCTTTGAAACCAATATCTTGCCTCCCTATCGTGGTCTGTAGGCAAGATGCTTCACAGGCTGTATTTGTACATGTGCTTCCCAGCCGGTGCTGATATTTTTGGGAGCCSTGGAGCCTTTAAGAGGTAGGTTTTGAGGCTCTGCTTCCCGCCCAGGCTCCCTGCTTCCTGGCTGATGCCATTACCAAACAGCTGACTCTAGCACTGGCCATCTGAGACCAAGCCACATTGGTTGCCATCCTTTCCCTGCTATGGTGGACAATATCCCTCCCCCCTCCCCCACTGAGCCATTTCTCCAGCCCCAACAATATTCCCTTAAACCATGAGATAAACCTCTCTGCTCTTGAGCTGTTTTGATCAAGTATTTTGTTTACAGCAACCAGAAGCTAATTAATGAAAGTGGTGATAATGAACACCTGTGTCTCATTCCTGATTTTTTTAAAAGAAAACTTTTATTTTTTAATATTTCCCCATGCATTATAATATTGGCTGTAAGTTTGTCATATCTAGCCTTTTCTATGTTGCGATATGAACGAACCATCTAGGCCTAGGTTCTTTGGTATCTCATTATGAAGAGCATAAACTGTCACAGGCTTTTTCTGTGTCTTTCAAGATAGTCATGTGATTTTTATTGGTAAAAGTAGCTCGAGGAAGGATGGGGTTTTTGGCCGAGGGTTGAGGGTTTAGCTGGTCATAGCGGGGAGAGTTTGAAAGCCCTGTGAGAGGGAGGCATCCATGTCTGGGAGAAGCAGAGAGGAAGGAGCTCGTGGTGCCCAGCYTGCTTTTCCCTCTCTTCCCTATTTCATCCCATCCAGAATCACACACAACTGTACAATGATGCCATCCACGTTCAAGGGAAGTGTTCCCTCTGCATTTAAATCTCCCTGGAAACACCATCACAGACATGCCAGAGTTGAGTTTCCATGTGACTCCAAATCCAGCCAAGTTGACAGTAGAGAATGACCATGACAATATCAAACCACCTTTGCATCATTGGTCTTAGCTAGGGTCCACCATTTTGTACAAGATCCTGCATTTTGCTTGAACTGTGATTATTCCTATAACATTAATACAATAATTTGATTTTTAGAAGTAAATTTTGTTTCTCTACACCAGTGGTTCTCAACCTGTGGATTGTGACCCCTTTCGGGGGTGGTATCAGAAGACCCTTTCTTTCACAGGGGTATCCTGGATATCAAGTATCCTGCATATCGGATACTTATATTACAATTCATAATAGTAACAAAACTACAGGTATGAAGTAGCAACAAAGTAATTTTATGGTTGAAAGTCACCACAGCATGAGGAACTGTATTAAAGGRTTGCAGCATTAGGAARGTCGAGAATCACTGCTCTAGATGACTGCCCTGCCCTGTGGAGCCCAAGTAATGGSCAGCCAGGCAAGACGCTTATTGATCACCTAACATTCTTTAACTTACGGCTCACTGGGTACCCTCTAGCAATGCRAACTGCTGACCAGGAAAGGAAAATCTTCCACTTCTTTCCCTTAAGTGGAAGAGGGCTTTGATCCTTACAGGAAGCCCCTCTGTTGAATCACCCCCTAAATACAGACCTTCTCTATCTCAAGTAGCTTGCTCTCTTGTCTGTTTTTCTTTCTTTCTGACTTTTCACCCAGAATGAAAATGCTGTGTGACCTTTTTAAATGACCTTTTAAGATTTTTTTTTTTATTTCAGTTTGCAAATATAGTTTAACAATGTTGGTATTTATAGTGTCTTAGTTAGGGTTTCCATTGCTGTGAAGAGACACCATGACCAAGGCAAATCTTATACAAGACATTTAGTTGGGGCTTGCAGTCCATTATCATCAAGATATGGCAGCATCCTGGCAAACATGGAGCTGGAGGAACTGGAAGTTCTACATCTTATTCTGAAGGCAAAAAAGAGAAGACTGGCTCCCACTCGGCTAGGAGGAGGGTCTCAAAGCCCACCCCCACAGTGACACACTTTCCTCCAACAGGGACACACGTCCCAACAGTGCCACTCATTCCCTCTGGGCCAAGCATATTCAAACCACCACATATAGTCATCAAGGAAACTGTTCTGTAGTTGTCCCTCTGTGTGTGTGTGTGTGTGTGTGTGTGTGTGTGTGTGTGTGTATCTTTATCTAATTTTGGTATCAGAGTGATACTAGCTTCAAAGCACAAACTTCCTTCCACTGCCATTTTATGGGCCTGTTGGATCATATTGGTATTGATTCTTTGTTGAAGGCCTGTAGCATCCAGAGTGATTCTGCTCAGTTTTGGGCTGTCATTATACTTATTTTTTTGAACACTTTCTATTCTGCTTCAGTCTCTTTTCTCATTATTAATGTTTAGGTTGTTTGTATCCTCTTGACTCAATTTTCATAAATCATTTGTGTCTAAAAACTTAGTTATTTCTTCAAAATTTTCAAATTTATTCAGTGTATGCTTTCAGAATATCCCCCCAATGAATCTTTGAATTTCAGTAGTATCTGCTGTAATAGCTCTTGTTCCTCTCATTGCAAATTTTATTAATTTAGTGCTCTCTCCCTCCCTCCCTCCCTCCCTCCCTCCCTCTCTCCCTCTTTTCCTCCCTCCCTCCCTCCTTTCCTCCTCCGCCTTAGCTTCACCAAGGGCTTACCAATCTTGTTAATCTTTTCAAGTAACCAATTCATTTTTCACTGATCCTTGCATTAATATTTTAGTCACATTTTGTTAATTTCTGATCCTTGCATTAATATTCTAGTCACATTTTGTTAATTTCAGCTATGATTTAAGCTTATCCACATGTCAGTTAGCTTTCCATCGCTGTAACAACATCTCAGCTAAGCCACCCCAAGAGACGGATAATTTCGGATAATTTCGATTTAGTTTTGATTTAACTTTGGAGAGTACAACCCACMTTCATTGGCTCCGTGCTTTTTGTTTATGTGCTGTGGAAGAACATTACAGGAGTGTGTGACAGATCAGGATGGCCAGGGAACAAAGAAAACAATGAGGAGTACAGTGGAGTCYCGTACTTCCCTTAGAAGTCATCCTCTAGTGGCCTAATCTCACACTATACACCACCTCTTAAAGGTCTTGAATATGTCCTGATAGCACCAAGGTGAGGACCAAGTCATTAACATGACTAGAACTTGAGATGAGATGAACAAGAGGCATTACAGCAGATACTATTGAAATTCAGAGGATCATTGGGGACTATTCTGTAAGCATACACTGAATAAATTTGAAAATTTAGGAGAAATGRCTAAGTTTCTAGATGTAGCACATGGGCTTTGGGGATGCATTCCAGATCCAGACTGCAGCCCCTGTTAATTCATGTGGTGGTAGCACATGGGTATTTGTAACTATTCTATGAGCATATTCCAGTTTATGCTATGGATGGATGGTGGGCATTTCGTTTGAATTCCATGTTGTTGTTGTTTCGTTTGTTTGTCTTTGGTTTGTTTGTTTGTTTGKTTGGTTGKTTGGTTGGTTGTGAGCCTAGCCTTTAATGACTGAGCCATCTCTACAGTCCCAGGTTTTTTTTTCTTACCTAACATGGTTTTTCACATCTCATGATTTAAGAGACTTCTTCTTGATGGTCCTTAATCTTACTAATGTGTTGAAATTCCCAAGCTGCATTTAACTATGTTGGTTCCTGAATCCTCGACGTCACAGATTCTGATTTGTTTGCTGTCTAGTTAGGGTTTTACTGCTGTGAACAGACACCATGACTTAGGCAATTCTTACAAGGACAACATTTAATTGGGGCTGCATTACAGGTTCAGAGGATCAGTCCATTATCATCAAGGTGGGGGCATGGCAGTGTCCAGGCAGGCATGGTGCAGGAGGAGCAGAGAGTTCTACATCTTCCTCTGAAGGCTGCTAGCAGATACTGACTTCCAGGCAGTTAGAATAGGAGTWTTAAAGCCCACACTCACAATGACACAACTACTCCAACAAGGACACACCTACTCCAACAGGGCCACACTTCCTAATAGTTCCACTCCCTGGGTCAAGCATGTACAAACCATCACACTTGCTCTGGGCATCTGAACTTTTAAGCAAAATGCCTCCAGAATCCCAGGTAGACATGTAAAAGTGAAGAAACTGCCCTAGAAGGGCTTCCTGGTCTACATGTGCACTCCCATTGTGTAGACTTTGACTCGGTACATCCATGATGGTTTGAGACCATAGACCATGATGCTTTGATTTCATAGAATCTCCCAGATGATACTGGTCCACTGCCCAGAGTGGAGTACAGCTGAGTCTCAGGGATGCACCCTCAGCTCCACCTGAGCCACGCCAACTCATTTTTAAAAGCCAGGATGCGTGTCTTCTCCCTACATTGGATTAGAGTTCTAGACTTCCACACTTGGTGTCTTTTATCTAAATATGAAATATTATATCCCTGATCAAGAGATAAAAAGATTTCAAAATCACAAGGGACATTTAAGAGTTTTCTATTRAAAGGAAAAGTATTGGTTCAGGAAGCCCAAGACCAAGTCGCCAGACTAAGTTCTCAGTACAAAGGAGATGTATTTGCCCCAGAGGGACAGAGGGCAGGGATAAGGGACAAAGACAGGAGACAGAGGATGAGAGAGAAGGAGAAGGGAACAAGAAAGAGGGCTAAGGGGTATTTGTCCTATAGCAGGACAAAGGACTGCCTCTGGAGACAGACGTGGCCCATAGGAAAATGGCAGTTTATAAGGGTGCATGGGGAAACCCTGTGTTAGGATGAGGTGTTTAATTCTCACTGGGCATGTTAACTAGGTGAGCCAAAGGAGGCTTTTCAGTGCTGGACTTAGAGAGCTGGATCTTGGTAGTTAGCCTCAGGAGGAGGAAGTGGCCAAATAAGGGAATAGGGACTTTAGGGGCTAGCTTCAGGAATGTCATCTAAGGCTTTTAGCAAGGCAGAGGGACTCAGGGAGAAGGGCAAGGCCTGCCAGAGCTATGCTTGCCACACTCAAGCTGGCCAGAGTCCCTTCATAGACAGTGAAATGTCTGTGGCCCTCGCCGTCACCTGGTAAATGCTGTGCTTTGTTCATAGTAATTCCTCATTAGTTCTAGGTAGAACTCCTTTATTTAGTATATGTAAATATACTCACTCAGTTGTCCCTCAAAGGAATTGCTCTTTTCGAGCCATGTCTCAATGGTGTCCTCATTGGCACACTAGTCCCTGGTTAGGAGGATCCTTGTAGGGTGCACTGAGACCCCTCCTGTGCCCCAGGTTCTCCAGCAGTTTAAGAAAATCTCAGGCGACAAAGGGTGAAGAAACTTCCCCAACTCACACAAGTAGCCATGCTGCTGTGGCAGAAAACGTGTTCATGGTCTTAGAGGACTTGTCACTTTTCAAACATT
>BDUI01002780.1:30042-40069 GCA_002335545.1 Apodemus speciosus | reverse complement strand
CTCTGATTTTCTCTGCTGAGTAAAAAGGTGCCTAGACCTGTCCACCTTTGCACATGGAGGCCAGAGGGATTGTGGTACTGTACAGAATGAGCATGCTCATATGACATGGCTTTGGGTACCTTGAGTTGGTCATCAAAGGAGCAACCAGGGGTGCTACTACCTACTTAGCAGATATATGGAATGTATTTTGTTCAGTTTGAACCTAGAGTTGTAGGTTTTGGGTTAGGAAAGGTGAAACCAAGAAGGTTTATCTCCCGGACTTATTTAAAGATCAAAGCAAAGGAATCATTAAAGAAGACAATTATTGCAGTGCAAAGTGTCCTGAATTGAGAAGCAGGTGATGGTGGCGGTGATCATGGTGAGGGTGATAACTGTGTGGTGTGGTGGTGATCATGGTGACAGTGATCATGGTGTGGTGTGATGGCAGTGGTGATAGTGGTGGTAATGATGATGGCCTGGCTATAGTTGTGGTGATGGTAGTTGTCTTAGTTATTGTTCATGGTTAAGAGACACCATGAGCAAGACAACTAATGAGAGAAAGCATTTAAATTGCAGCTTGCTTATAACTAATTTCAGAGTGGTAATCACAGAATGAAGCAGAGGGCATGGCACTGGAGCAGTAGCTGAGAGATTTACACCCTGAGCCATGGGCAGCAGGCAGGGTGTGATGGAGGGATGWGGACTAGGTCTTGCTTTTTAAATCTCAAAGCTCACCCAATGGACCTTGGCAGGTATCACATGACTCTGGCATCTCCAACATCCTGGGGTCTCCAGTGCAATCCAGGCTTCATTTTCACAGCTTTATGCAGTGGCCTCTCTGGGCCTCTGTGCAGGGACACCCCTGATACATGCCTGGCCTCAGCAGCTTTTCTTAGCCACAGAGGGAGATTCTACAACTCCTTCCTTGAATCCTTGAGTCTAAAAGCCAGAGCCATGTGGCCAACGCTGCCAAGTTTTGCCGCTTAATGGAGCTGGAACTTGGCCCCTTCCCTCAATTACATCTGCATCAGCTTTCTGCTGTTGATGCTTCCTTCGCTGCTTAAGCTTTTCTTCAGTTCCTTTCCACAAGTTGGAAGCTTGGCTGGGTGGGGTCTTGCGCTGAGGTCACCACTCCCTTTATTACACTTAACATCAGGCTTTTTTTTAAACCTTTTATCTCCTTGAGCACAGGAATTGGCTCCATTACACTTTCTGCTGTTCCTTTCCTCCTCAAACTGTACTTTTTGTATTTCTCTTTGTCTAGCTTTCCCCATTTCGTATAGAGCTGCAGAAGAGTGATTACTAGTAACCACACAACAAAGTCAATGCTAGGCTCCCTTAAATCTCCTCTGCTAATGCAATTAATCCAAAACTCTTTAATTTAGCCTCAGGCAGATTTTTAGAAGAAAAAGCAAAAAGCAGTCACATTCTTTGCCAAAATATCCCAAGAATGGTCTCCAGAGCACTTGCTAATATTCTTTCCTTCTGATACCTTTTGAGTTGGGCCCTTATAATTTACATCACTTTCAGTACTGTCTTCTGTCATTCTATTTCAATGGCCCCTTAAACCCCACTTACAGTGTTCAACCACTTCTAGTCCAAAGTCCCAAAGTCTTCTATAGTTCTTCACACAAAAGCATAGTCAGGTCTATTACAGCAAKACCAGACTGTTAGTACCAGCTTCTGCCTTAGTTACTGTTCTGTTGCTGTGAGGAGACAGTTATGAGTCTATGGGGGCTATTCTTATTCAAATAACCAAAATGATGGTGGTAGTGGTAGGGGTAACAGCRATGGTGGTAGCTACCAGAACACTGGRTAAGTCCTTACACACATCATTTTGTTCTGATTTTCAWCCAGGCTATGAGCTTGGCTCACAGCTAATCTGTGGCATACAGTAGGTGTGCTATCTAATCTCAGGACTCCCTTGGACTCGGTCCACAGGTCTTCTCTCTGCCTCTGACTCATTTTTCTGTTGTGGATAAGTAACTATATCTCTGAGCCTCAAAGATCCTATCTGGAATTAATTCTTAAGAATTCTCTTTTTTCTTTTTACRATATTTTRTTATTTATTATTGCATTGTGTTGGCTATGTGTTGGGGTAGGGCACATGTATGGTGGTTGGAGAACAACTTGGTAGAGTCTATTGCATGTGCTCCATGGATTGAGCTCAAGATGTCAAGCATGCACGCCTTTGCTCACTAAGCTATCTTACCAGTTCTTAAGATCTCTTTTGGAGATCTAAGACGCTCTGATCTCCTTGTCTTGCATCTTCCTGAAGAAGCCAGTGCCTTCTCAGGACTGTCATTGTAAATGATGTTGCTGCTCAGCTAAGGAATGTGTGAAACTGTGCCTCCTTGTTTGGAAGATGTAATTGTGGTTCTCTGGAAAGCRTTCTGGAGTACGGGTCAGTTCCAATACCAAGTGCTTGTGTGAGCTGGCATAGGTGGCTTTTATGAGCCTGTCCCTAAACAATGAAAGAACAACTTGTACTACATTATCTCTGGGCTCCCTCCAGCTCTGACAGGAGGCCGAGGACACCAGGTTTCTTTGCCAGTTTTTTTTCTAACTATCCTAAGGCTAATTCCCAGGCAGGATTAGGCTTGCTTGAAGTATTTTCCCAAAGTATTCCCCCCCACCACCACTTTTCCCCTCAGGTAAACATTTAAATCCTTTGGGAAAGACTCTGATGTTAGAGTAGATGCTTCCCTTTAATGATGAAGTCAAAATCTTCCCTCCGATTGATAAGAAACTGGCACGGAATTCTCACCTTAGTACCCGAATGCAGGAGCAAGCAATRGCAACAGGTTGGTTGTTACTTCCATTCTTTTTGGAAGACTKCAATGCCTCTCTGACTTTGGAGCAGCCAAGGCTGGGGACAAGCTCTCTGGCTATATACAGAGGCCACGGTAGCAGCTCTGGTTTTGCATGGCTTCTTCTGAGTTTGCCTGCACAAAGGCTTCAATTCCTGTATCCACACCTCTCCTTCTCTTAGCTCCCACACCACATGAAAAGCAGGAGAGGCAGATTYATCCCTAAACAGCCCAAAGAACAAGCTTTGAACCTCGATAAGATCAGAGATCCCATCAGCCCTGGAGAAGGCTGTTCGGCCTTCTTGCTGCCTGGCAAAAGTGCTAGGGGCGGTTTGCATTCTGCAAGTCAGACCCAAGGCAGAAGGAGCACAGAAGAAGAAGATGATTATGGGTGTTTTGAAAACCTGCCCCTTCCTGCCCAGCCCGGGACAATATTTACAAAGAGGACTTAGGAACAAGCAAACCTTCTTTTCAGGTTAAAATCACCAAGGCAGGTTCTTCCCGTGCCCAGCCATGCCCAGCACCAGTTAAAGGTTTGGAGAGTGAGTTTGCCCGCCAGCTGCTGCCTTTGCCCCGGCGGTTAAGCTGTGGTTTATCAGGCTCAGGACCAGCGTTGCTCTTACCCCTGCAGCATACAGCCTCTTTATAAGGGAAAACATTCCTGAGGATGCCCAGTGTTGACTGAAGCTGCCTTTATTATTATATTATTTAAATGTGTGTAAATGTAAGACTAGGTACAGATCCTTCAGCTTATACTTCGTATGCACTCTTAACTCTAAAATAAATTTACAAATGATATACAAACAAAAATGTAACTTGAATAAAACCCAAACTTCCACCATGCAGTTTATCTCTGGTGGTGACCTTAGTGGGAAGCGACTTACCTCTCCATTTCGTATTTCACTAACTGGTGTCTTGATTTGATTTTCTACATAAAGGATTATTTTCTGAGTCATCATAGGCCACTTTTCCTACTTTTTAACATGGGACTGATTCTGTGCCACAGATCCATTATTCAATTAAGCCCACTTAAAGGCAGTAAAATAAAATGCCAAATTGTTGCTGTGTGTGTGTGTACAGGCATGCATGCATGTATGTAGGTGCATGTAGCATACATGTAAACATCAGAGGTTAATGTCAGGTGTCCCCCTTAGTTGGTCTCCATTTTATTTTTTGAGGCAAGTTCTCTTAATTACTAATTTGGCTTTCCTGGCTGGCCAGCAAACCCCAGAGAGCCGGCTATCTCTCCCTCCCAAGCACATCACCGTGCCTGGCTTTATTTTTATTTTTATGTTTTTACCTTTGGTCCTTGGCTATCACTCTCAGGTTCTCATGCTTTCATGGAAATCATTTTACCTACTGAGCCATGTCTGCAGCCTGGGAATTTCATAGCATCTGATGCTTTTTTTTTTTTTAATTCAAGTTCTAATTGGTAGAATATTCTTCGGTGTGCACTTACTTATTATTAACCAGTGATGTTGGTGTGACAAAGACAGAGTCTGCAGAACACATCTGCCGGCCCGCAGAATAACCACGGAGATGTCTGCAGTCGGGAGCTTGGCATGGCCACAGCACAGGTGCCACGTGATGGCTCTTCTTTCTTGACCTACCAAGGGTCATATTCTCAATATTTCTTCGATGCTTCTAGACACTTGACTTTGGCTGCTCCAGTAAATTCACTAATGCAGTGTGGTAGGGGCTGCATGAGCAGCACTTCCTTCATGGTGACATGTTCACCCTGCCAGACCACACAGTTCTTGCATTGTAGAACTCAGAGACCATGTCTATAGGGGCTCAAGGATCCTGGTTTTGGAAAATATTCTCTGCAGTGGAGCAGTATGTGTGCTTAGAGGACAAAAGCTCTCCCTGCAGCATGGGATGACCCAGGAGAACAGTTTCCTTCCAAGAAAGAGGAAGGAGTACATTTGAGCATTTGGTCACCAGACATTTCTGGAACTCCATCTTTTTCCTGTATGTCACTCTGAGGACAGAGGGCAGTGGGTGAAATGCAGTGTGACTATGCTCTTGGACAGCTGCTTGGGGGAGTCTGGAAGCTCTTTGGAGCTGATATCTAAGGCCATAAGCCCCAGACGAAATTTATGGCTAGCCTTCAGAGTCGTGGGATCAACATCTTGCACAGTCGGGTTGTGTTTGGTCATTTGTTCATCACTACTCTTCTTTTTAAGTGATGTCTGCCCATTTCCAGGAAGTAAATCATAGGAAGCATTTTTTAAAAAAAAAACCCTGCATTGTTAAGACTAATCTTAAGCTTGGCATTGTGACACAAGCTATAATCTTAACATTCAGAGGGTTAAAGCACAAGGGTCCTGAGTTTGAGGCCAGCCTGGGCTGCATAGTGAGTCTCGGACTCAACAAAAACAAAAACAAAAGAAAAACAACCAACCAACCAACCAAAAACCCCAAAATCTCAAGAATGTGCAGCAGACTGTCCCTCCAGAATTACACTACAGTAGGTCCTTAGTTCCTTCAGAGGGGCTGTAAAGTGCGACCCACAAAGTCTGGCTCTTTATGGGCCTGCCTTGGGTCATTGTTATCATGGCAATTTTGAAATGAAATTTTTTTAAAGAGGCGACATTCTACACACATCCCATACCAATCCACATTTAGGCCCCCTCGTCTTAAAAACTGAGCAAATCCATAATCCGTATTATGAAGGGCTTCTTTCAGGATAGGATAAGTCTCTTTAGACGGGTCCAGCAACTTGATATGGTGGCATGATAGCATCTTCAATGTTTTATGCTTGAGAACCACACAGTCAAGTTTAACAACCCCCCAAGGTGTTTTAAATAAGTTTGGGATTTTGTTTTAGGCCCTGTTCACAGCGATCCCTGGGTGTGTGTGGTCTGTAGAATCCAGTTAGACACACCTGGAACTATGTTCATTACACCGGCATCACGAAAGCCATGTGATTTGTGTTTGGGGATGCTAAGCCCTCACTTTAGAGGTTGTTAAAGAGCCCAGGCCCATCAAACGGTTGTGGTGTTCCCGACCCCAACTGTAGCCGCTAGCCCGCATGTCTTTTTTGCATGGATTGCTGGGACACCAGCTCATGGGATCATGCTACCTACATTCAGGGTGGTCTTTCTCCTCCAATGAAATCTTTTCTGGAAACACCCTAATAGCACATTCACAGCTGTGCCTCACCAGAGCCCTAGGTGTCTCTTAATCCAATGCCGCCTCTGTCCGGTGATGGCTGTTGTACTGAAGTTTGTTTAGACCTGGTTGTGGCCAGGACACCTCACCTCTGGGATAGGGGACCGCTTCCTGAGACTGTTCCTTTGTGCCTGTCAGCCGGTGTCCTCTGGACACAGCCCGTGCATGCCCATTCCCTTGTCCCCAGGCTTGGCTGGTGTGTATTCTACTGTGTATCAGCTACTTTTCTCATCACTGTGAACTAATACTTGACAAGAAGCAACTTTAAGGAGGAAAGGGTCATGTTGCTTTGTGGTTTGAGGGAGCAGGACATCATGGCAGGAAGGGCCTGGTGTGGGGGCATGAGGCTGCTTGCTCCCATCCAGGCAGATAAGGAAGCAGGGGCTGATGCACAGCTGCCTTTCTCCCCACCCCCTCCCCTTTTTTTTCTTTTCAGTCTGGGACCTCAGCCCAGGGGGTGGGGGGATGATGCCACCTACATTCAGGGTGGTCTTTCTCCTCAATGAAATCCTCTCTGGAAACGCCCTGATAGCACATTCACAACTGTGCCTCACTAGTGCCCTAGGTGTCCCTTAATCCAATCAAGTTGCTGATCAAAACCAGCCTCCCACCCCACTTCAGGTCTATTCTAAGAGCATTCACAGAGGCAGCAATGGGGTAGACTATTTGTCTACACCATGGCCATGAAAACCAAGTTGTGATTAGAATGCTAACACCAGGAGCGAGAAGTGAGAAAATTCAAAACCAAGCCCTGAGCCGTGTGTGTACGATGCAACAGCAAAGCTAGCCATAGTGTGAACACTGAACAGACACAAAAACAACATAACAGAATCATCACAGGGAATGGGAGAGAAACTTTGAAAGCATCTGTTATGGAGTCTGTATTAAAGAAAACCAGTTCTATAAATGAAGAGCCATCAGCCTAAAATCAAAGAAAGTACAGGAAGACATCCGCAAGGAGATCAGCAACAGAACTGGGCGATTCACAGCAAGTTAGAGACGCATGCTAGAGGCGAGAACTGACTTCCAGAAAACTGTAGCTGATACATTTGATTGTCAACATAAGCTGTTCCTCAAAATTCAGAGAAATGGGATGAGATGTCATTGATATAAGTGAAGGGCAAAATAGTGAGGTGTTTTCAGTGTCTCACCTGTGGCCAGGCGTGGGGACTTGAGCAAGTCACATAATAGTAGCAGGAAATATTGCAAATGAAAGGAAGCAATGTCACTTCTTAGACTT
The DNA here is from genome assembly GCA_002335545.1 of Apodemus speciosus. Lineage (NCBI taxonomy): Eukaryota > Metazoa > Chordata > Mammalia > Rodentia > Muridae > Apodemus > Apodemus speciosus. Next base: position 32,866 of record BDUI01002780.1, on the reverse strand, counting down.
TAATTTTATTTGTAAGTGTATCCCAATACATTTAAAAATATTTACTTTTATTTATGCATAAATGTGTGTGTGCCTATGTGTGCTTGTGTGTGCAAGTGAGTGTAGGTACCTGAGGAGGCCAGAAGAGGGTGTCAGATCCGTTGGATCTAGAGTTACAGGAAGTAGTGAGCCACCTATGTGGGTGCTGGGGACAAAACTGAGGTCCTCTGTAAGAGCAGCAAGTGTTCTTAACTGCTGAGCCATCTCTCCAGACCCTTGGACGTCACATGTTAGAAGTTCCCAGTGAGGAACACAAAGTTTCATCTACAACATACTTTTAATCAAATGATGGTCATAATAATGAAACCTTGGAAATTCCCAAATACCCAGAAGTAGGGGAAAGGTTGAATCCATTGTTCTGCCTCCACTGAGTATGTGACCATTGAAAATCTCAAAAAGATGGTATTTAATTTCATCAGGGAAATATTCCTGACATACAGTCAGCATTTGAACCACTCTGAGAAAGTCTATTGCTGCTGAATATTTCCTCAGTCAGTTAGAAGGGAACCCATTGTTTATCTAGACTGAAGTTCGTTATGGAATTGTTGTGGGGGAAATTAATGGTTAGTTTATATGACTGCCCTCAGTCCAAGGACTGAGGATCTGGGTAGGGGGGTTCAGAGAACTTTGTGCCCTACAAACGGGTGAACTGTTTTTGCTTTTCTCTTCTTCATTTTTTTTTTGAGGGGGAAGGAGGTTGGATCAAACTTTAGTTGAATATTCTAGAAAAGCTGAGCTACACTCTAACTCCCATTTGTTTTTTTTAAATAGTCATATGACATAAAAAACTGTGACATTGTTGAGACCAACCTTAATAAGACAACTGAAATGAATAATACAGCTTAAATAAAATAGCTTAAAATTATTTTTCATTTTGATTTGGGTAAGATTAGCTTTGAGTATAAAAACAACCATCAATTCTCTTTCTTGAGTCATCTCAGCCTTTAAAACTTATGCTTAAGATGACTCAGTGACTTGGCTTCTGGAGATCTTGTCTGCTCTTTGTCCATCTAACCACACACTAATCTCTCCACTAACCAAATTTTCTTCCCCTCCCTCTCTCTCTCTCTCCCTTCCTTCCTTCCTTCCCTCCTTCCTTCCCTCCTTCCTTCCCTCCTTCCTTCCCTCCTTCCTTCCTTCCTCCCTTCTTTCCATCCATTCACCTACCCATCATAACTCCTCCCATTTATCTGGTCACCCATCCAACTATATATTCAATTATGCTCACCCATCTCTTTGCCTGTTCAACCTTCTGTCTATTCACTCACTATCCACCAAGCATCAACTCAAATGTCATCTTTCTTGACTTACTAAACCTGTTTAAAATACTATATCACATTGAAGGCCTTGTGGTGGGTGTCACAATCTTAGCATAAAACTTTTTCTCTTAACTTGCTCGTGTCTAGTAAAAAGTGGGACAGGAAACAGATACAATTCAATGTGAAGAATCCTGTAATAGAAGTCTGTGTCGGGTGGGTTAAGAGCCCTGCTGTGGTGACATCTGGAGAAATCAAGAAAGAAAACATAGAATCTGGTTTTGAAGGATGAACAGCTGCCTAACCCTGAGTGAAAACCATCTGTGTCCACCATAGAGTTTGCAGCCTATCAGAGCTCTCATTCTTTAGGAAGGCAGGATTTGTTCAGTGTGACTGATACACTACAGGAATCTTAGTCCACAGCTCTGGAGGACTAAGTTAAGGCATGGTCTTTGAACACGGTCATGTAAATGATGACACTGAAGACTGAGGCCATGAGCCCAAACATGGCCCACAAACACCTAGATTTCTCCGGCATAATCTGGCCACTGGTGTTCAGTGCCTGGTGCCCTCCCTGTATTCTGTGGTCAGGCTCACAGCAGGGCACTATTCACTGTCAGTCCAGTGATGGTTCTAACCTTAGTTTTTTGATAGTCAGTCTTGGCAAATCCATTATGAGAAGTGTTCTGGTTACCTGCATAACATAGCATATAGGAACTACTTAAATGCTTGTCATATTCACCTGAGACAAGTTTCAGAGCCTTGGAGGTCCTTTGTGTAGATTCCTCTTCACCCTTTTCTGTATGAGTTACCGTTCTCACCAGTGTAACCATATTCCTGGCAAGGAGCAACTTAAGTGAATAAGGATTTGTTTTAGCTCATGTTTTGAGGTAGTAAGTCCATCATACTGGTGAAGGCATGGTAGCAGGAACTTGCAGATGCTGCTTCCGCACATTTCTGTGGTTCGGGAAGCAGAGACAAGAGGATGCCTATGGTCAACTGGCCTTTTTCCACATCTGTATTTTATTTAGTCAGGGACCCTAGCTCATAGGATGGTACTGACCACGTTCAGGGCGGATCTTCCCTCCTCAGTTAATCCTGTATGGAAATGTCCTCGCAGATATACTTAAGTATACCTACATATATTCATTAATGCTTTAGGCATTTTTCAATCCAATAAATATGACCACTAAAATTAGCCAGCAGAGTCTTCTATTTGTACAAGCTGGTGTATAAGAGCAGGGAGTTTGGAGATAATCTTGGGACTAAAATGTGTTGTGTTGCCAKTCAACTGCACAGTCCCTCGTCCTGGCTGAGGCTCAGGCCTCTCACCTGTATGTGGGCTTGCTGTGGGGACTTGTGCTAAGGCTACAGGGTGCAAAGCATGAGGCAAATTAACATCATTAGTAAAAGGGAGTGGCTTTTGTCATTGCTCTTATTACTGTCACTTGCAGGGACATTTGATATTTTCAGCTCCGTTGGGAGAATCTCATATTTTTCTGCAGGCAGAATTGGCTCACTGATCAGAC
>BDUI01002779.1:65318-93910 GCA_002335545.1 Apodemus speciosus | reverse complement strand
TCTCACCTGAAGAAATTCAGATGGCTGAGAAGCACCTTAAAAAATGTTCAACATCACTAGTCATTAGAGAAATGCAAATCAAAACAACCCTGAGATTTTACCTCACACCAATCAGAATGGCTAAGATTAAAAACTCAGGAGATGGCAGATGTTCAAAGTATATTCTTACAGTTAACTCAAAGCATGACTCCATTTGTCAGGCTATTAGATTAAGTAACTTAAATTCCTGATCATTCCCAAGAATAAGTGATTGAGAATACTATCGACTGTGTATTTTCCTAGTATTTTCAAATAGTTCATATAGACTGTGAAGTCCTAGAATTATCTTTTCTCATCAAAGATATGATCATGAAAATACTCAGTGAGAGAAAATAAATACTGTAGAGAATTATATTACTGTGCCCCTATTTCTAAAATTGTGGCTTAGTCTTAAAAAATATGAGGGTTAAAGACCTCTTAGTCAGATTATTAAAATAATTCCAATGTTTTTTAAAAGGGTGAAGAGGCCCTTTTAGAAACAATTCTTTATTTCTACCAGTAGTGATATACCATAAATATAAAATGGATCGTATTTCCAAAAGGTATTTCCTTTTCCATCTTACCTATGGTCAAGAAGAATTATCTAGACTGAAAGTTATAAAAGGCACATTTGATTAACACGGACACAGTGTTATGGGATTTATAAGACAGGTCTTTTTACCATTATAGAAACACAAAAGGATGCTTGTAAATCTTGCATTTTATATAACATTGAAAAATTCATTTGTATATGCCTAGAAAACATAGCTTATCCCCTAGTATTTGCACACTGATTATTGTTGATAAAATGCACTAATCTGACCAAACTGATTTATTTCTTAAAAGACAGGGAAATGGGAGTGGTTTAATTGGGGAAGGGGAGATGGCTTATGGGATTTTCGGGGGAGAGGGGAACCAGGAAAGGGGACAACATTTGAAGTGTGAATAAAGAATATACCTAATTAAAAAAAATTCCAGACAATGGATATGCTTCAACCAAATGAATAATATGAACAACTTTCTCTTTGGAAGAGCTGGTACCTGGGATGGGGTTTTCTCAAAATGCATGAGCATTCCTTTTCTCTCTCCTGGCAATCACTCTGCTCCCATGCATTCTCCTGCTCTGCCCAAATCTCTTCTGAGTTTCAAGGAGGTTTTTATTGTTGTTTCATTTGGTTGTTCAGTTTCTTTGCTTTTGTCTTGTAATTCCTCGAATGTTTTATCAGYCTCTACTTTATTAGTATGCTTTCTAGAGAATTAAGGATTTTATATATAACTACTTGTCTACTTMGTCAAACAATGCCACAGGTGTTGTAGTTCAGGCTCTGGTTATTTTGGRCCTTTTCCAATTTATTTCTGGGAACTTTTGTTCACATTCTGCTTTAGCATGGTTTCTCATTTTAGAAGAAATGCCTATGTATTCTACATTATGTCTCTGCCTGCCTCTGCTTTTATTCTGTATTACTCAGTCTCTCTGTCTATTTCTCATCTCTAACAAGATTCTGGGAGATGTGAAAGCTTATGACCTAGAACTCACACTTTGAGGTCCATTACCTCCCTCATTCCATCTTTCTACCAAGAGAACCTCAGCTCCTTAATAATGAGGCCATGCTATCCAATCAAAAACAGTTTCTTCAACAAATTTTGTATTTTATCCATTATTACTGCCCTCTAATGGCAATTTGGGTGTCTGACTGTCAACTCAGAAAGTATACTTTGGCCTAAGTAGAGTGTCTTGTGCTTACTGTCAACACCCAGCTCATTAACTAGAATTGAGGAGAAAGGGAATGAGTATCTGTGTATCTAATAAAACCACGCTCTATATTTTCTCATATATTAATGCCATTCCAATTTCTGTAATGTTATTTTACATCCAAGAAAGTACCTTGGAGACTATACTGACATATCACTAGCAATATTAACTAGACTAATGAACAAGTCATTATTTTCCTGTCTAAGCAAATACTTCACATTTCTTTCTCCTATATGAATGTTTCTGTGTGCAGGCTTCTGTGTATAGTAAGTGAGAGTCCAGGAGTCCTTTTACTTGGTAGGGGAATGGCAATCATATTTATTATGTCAGTGAATAAATCCCTCATTGTGAATCCTCTCAAAATCATGTATTCATGGGCTAAAACATGACCGTATGTCAACAGCCATGCTTTGATTTGTAACTTGAACTTGTTAGGTGCCATACATACCTGAGTAAGGATAAAGAGAAGACGAAACTTGGGCAAGGGCATGGGTATGGAGAATAAGAAAACATGACGAACATAGGATGTGGAATGGAAGCAAAGCATGGGAGCTTTTCTGTTTCTGTCATTTTATTATAAAAAAAAAACAGTGACCCTTTCAGTTCAGCATGCTATCTGGAAACAGGAGGGATTTGTGAATACTTTTTATACACACACAGCTTTCACATGCAAAATGCATAATTTGAGTTAAAGAAATACCTCTCATAATAAAATTCTTGACACCAAACTAGATGCTCCAGGAAAGAGCTACTGAGTTCACCAGGCTCCTTCTTATCTTTGAAGATACACCTGGGCACAGAGCCACAGACAGAGAGTCCACCTGAGGGAATCAGCAGCATGGCATATAGGAAGCCCATGGCAACTGATAACACAGATTCTGTGTTGCATTCTCAGGCCTATCTGGGACAGCTTTCTRTGATYTGCATAAAGGTTATCTAYCTTCATTTCCCTAATCGAAATTTGTGCAGCAGAAAGGCGATCCTTGCCCAGGGTCACAGAGTCAGTAGAGAATCAGTGTTAGGGACAGAAGATATGCACATAAAGGCAGATGTTTTGAATGATGTTTGAGGCTGTAGTTATCCCTTATAATGATGCATCTAGAAAAGAAAATAGCTAACTTACTTCATAGTCTTACTTCTGCTCAAATCAACCCCCTTAACAGATACTCTTAGAGGGTGCAAACTTGCCTTAGTAAGGAGAAGAAAAGTGAGAACAAGAAACAAAGTGGAGCCAGCATTATAAATGTAGAAGGTTGCTTGTTTTTGTAAATGATTATTTAAGGGGAGATACTATAAATCCTTTTTATGGTATAAAAGAGAGTGAGTTAAAATTGAATGTTTGCATGCACAGAAGGCCAGCTCTAAAAGATTCTTCGGCCATGATATAAATCCTTTTAAGTATCACTTTTCAATAAAATATGGGAAGAACTTTAAATAAGTGGTTCTAGCAGACACCAATCCCACGCCTTACACAGTCCTTTTACACTCGCTCCAAGGTGCTATTCAATTCATGTTAGTAGGCTTTATTATATCTTCAAAAACTATATTATCCTTTGAATCTCAATTTGTCTCCCCTCAAATCTATTTGGCTGATGTTAAAGGTGAAACCTGATATAACCCACTGGAGCATGGATTCAGAAAAATGGGAAAATGCAGTCTGTATCACTTCCGACTTAAAAGGCAGCTAATAAAAGAGACTTTGCAGCACTATTCCCCTGACTCCTCTTTCCCATTTGAAAGTGTCTGGAGTGGGATAGCATCCAGCTAGCCATACTGATATCCATGGTATGCACTTGGCTAGCATCCATCACAGTGTAATTTCTAGAATAAAAACAAGAAAATCAGACAATGAAAAGAACACATTTAGAGACAAAAATGTTGAGTCTGAAGATAACATAACTTTCAGTATCAATTTTAACCTGTGAGATGACATCAAAATGATCCCAAACCGTTGAGAAGATAACTTTCTGTTATCACCAAAGATTTGCTGATGTTTCTTCTCTGGCTATCAAATCGTATTATCTGTAATGAATATTAATGCTTATACCCTCAAAAACCAAACCATTTCTACTCTATAAGAGATACACTGGCTGTATCTAATATTTAGAAATGATTTCTTTTGCAGAAGTATCCATCGTCATTTTGTTATATATTTTGAACGTGAGTTCGCTTCCTATGTTGCACTTCACTCTCCACATTCACTGAGATTGCAAACTGAGGTCTCAAGTTTTCTCTCCCTAAATGTGAGAGCCCAGATACATATTTTAATATAATGTATACACTGTCTGCTCTAAGTTGTAATTCAACTTTTATCACACTGTGGGAGCTGCTGGTGTTTGCAGCTTGATTTCATCCCATGGTTTGTGTCCTGAAGTGCAGGGTAGATAGGCATTGCTGCGTCAATCAGTTTCAACCTGTTAAAGCTCAGAGAGAAGGTAGAGATAAAGAGATGGAATGCTGCTGGCTGACGATAATTTACAAGTAAGGTTCACAACTCTAAGATCTTCAGAATCTGTTCAGGGGGCAGAAAAGGGAAGAGACATCTCCATTTATGTAGTTCCTTATATGACCTTCAAAGTGCCTCAAGGAGATTGGAAGGTTGGAAACACATGTCCCTTTGTTAGCTGTATAATAGTAAGTTATTACTAGTACCACCTGTGACAAGTAATATAATATGAAGAACACTTCCAAACCAGCCACCGTTTGGGTCAAGGTGTCCTTGTCTGTAAGTTAGGAAGGCTAGTGAAAATCATTTCCTGGAACCTTTTAAAAAGATGAGATGAAATGTCCAGGAGGGAGCTAAGTCTTTTGGAATTCTAAATATTCTATTATTTTATTCTCAGCACAGAAAGTATAACACTATTGCTTAGATATTTGATATATAGAAGACACTATGCAACCTTTTAGAGCCATTATCACACTGTAAAATAAAAGTGAAGTTATTAGACTACCTATGAAGTATACACTTCCTTCATTCCCATTTAACAAGTGGAGATAATGAAGGCCCAGCATTAGGCTCCTTAAAATCAGCAGTGGGCTGCAAACTCAAATTTGTATGAACTCAGAAGTTCTATGTGCTCTTGGTAAATTCGGAACTATACATTATGATTTCTCTAAAAGTGCTAGGAATAACTGGCTACAGAATAAAAATCATTCAGCACTGTGGTCATTTAAAATTCATACCTGGGGACTGGAGAGATGGCTCAACAGTTACAAGTAATGACTCCTCTTCCAGCGGTCCTGAGTTCAATTCCCAGAAACCACATGGTGGCTCACAAACATTTGCAATGGTATCCAATGCCCACTTCTGGTGTGTATGAAGACAGCTACTGTGTATATTCGTTCATATATATATATATATATATGTATACATATATATATATATATATATGAGAGAGAACTACTGTATAAATCCCATTTCAACAAGCTATTCATTCTTGGATTTATCTAACATGTAGATAAATAGATAGATGATAGATAGATAGATAGATAGATAGATAGATAGATAGATTAGATAGATAGATTAGATAGATGATAGATGAGATAGAAAGTTGACAGAGAGATAGATGATAGATAAAAGATAGATAGATAGATGATAGATAGATAGATAGATAGATAGATGATAGACATGATATATGATAGAGATAGATGATAGATATTGTTAGATTATAGACAGTTGATAAATAGATGATAGGTAGATGATGCATATATAAATAGATGATACAGAAAGATAATGGATGGTAGAAAGATAGATAGATGATAGATATATAGTAGATAGATGATAGATAGATAGATAGATAGATAGATAGATAGATAGATAGATAGATAGATGATAGATAGATAAATAGATGATCTTGTATTTCACTCCAGTCTGGTCTAAAACTCACTGTGCAGCCCCAGAGACAGCAATCCTCCTGTCTAGCCTCTAGTTGTAGCAGCCTCCTGTCTCTACTTATAAGCATGACTGTTGAAGTATCAATTTAATAATAATTTATTGATTATCTTTCAGAGAACAGATATTGGGATAAATTCATAATGTGATTTTGTTCATCACAGAGGTTTTGTGTGCAAGACAAAAGTATTTTGGCAGCTACGTGACAGTGTAACCCATGTATTAAAGATAGTACACAGTCCCAGGGAAGAATGTGAGAAAGGATATCATTCGGTTGAAAATCAGTACTTACTCTTGGTATGCAGTTTTAACACTTGGCATGTGCAGGTCAGCAAAAAAAATGTATCCATTTGTCTGTCAAATAGACAGTTGGAGAGAGGGAGCAACAGAAGAAAAGGATAGAGGAATGGAGTGATAGAGGGAGGGAGGGAGGAAGGGAGGGAGGGAGGGGGAGAGAGGGGGAGAGAGAGAAAGAGAGAGGGGAGAGAGAGAGAATACAGTGACATTTAAGATAGCAAGGAGGACACAGTGATTGAGAACAAGAAAGGTGTCTACAGTCACACCTCCCCTGAACATGCCTGGTCTCATCTGATCTCAAGAAGAGGAAAAGCATTCACGAGCAAGTGGCATTCAATCAACTGAAAGCAAGTGATTTGCATGCTGTGGCATTGTTCTGACCCATTGTGTGTGATTTCATAGTATATTTCTCAGTCTTTGAGAAGGGAACATTTTTTTTTGTTACACCTTTATAATTACAGCAGGAATGAAGGCTTATAATTCTGAGTGGATTCTCATTTTAGAAATGTCACAGCTCACACCAAGCGGCTGCCAGGCACAGTAAGCCAAATCTTAACCTGAACAGTCCCTGGAATAGCTTGAAAGAAATATAGTGTGTGAATTTTGTCATTGTTTTCTCCCTCTGCAGAAATATTAGTGTGTCTGCACTGGATGTCTGTGAAATGGTTCCTTAGAGTCCTTTATTGCACTGAAAAAAGTCCATGTTGCTTAATACATGCTTTTTTTTTTTTTTTGCCAATTGCATATTGTATTTTTGAGATTGGTACCTAGAATTAATATAATCTCTAAATACAGCTTTTAATAACCATTTATTTTTGATATTGTATCCAGTTAAGTTTTTCTGACTCTAAATTATTGACACTGTCTACACCAAATACAGCAACATCTCATATAATAGCAGATACTGTATATGTTAAACCTTTAAATATTCAGACAATATTAAGTAAATTTCTAAAGCATTGAATTCTCACTATATGGACACTGTAAAAACATTCTAACAACCATTCTCTGGGCAAAAAGCCAGCATGTCATAACACTTGTAATATGTGGTATTTAAATATCTGGACTGATGCCCCCTGTTTCTCTGCAGCAGTGCTTCTCAAGCTTCCTAATGCTATGCCATTTTAATATAGCTTCTCATGGTGTGATGTCCCCCAAGTGCTGTGGATAGCCCTGGGCTTGTGTTTTGATGCTAATTTCACTCCTCAGAGGAGCTGTAGATGAGGAGTTGCCTTGTGAAGCTTCTCCCCATCTTAACTTTTCAAATAAAGGCTTGAGCCAATGATTGGGCAGGAGGAAGGGGGAGGAGCTGAGAGTTTAGGGGAGGAGCCACATGGAATGAACAGGAAGGGAGGAGCAATGAGGGATCAACAGAGAGGTTGCAGAGAGAGAAACTACAAGTTATATGGGATAATATAGATGGGAATAGAGTAGTGGAGTGGGAGATCTGCCCAATCTAGGCTTATAGATTGTTTTGTCTACTGATTGAATTAAGACTTCTTTTACTGGGTAATTGGGTTAGAAACAAAGTAGTAACACCCAAGCATAATTTATTTTGTTGCTACTTCCTAATTGTAATGTAGCTATTGTTATGAATCATAATGTAAATATCTGATATGCAGGATATTTGATATGTTACCCCTCTGAGAGGGTTATTTGATCCCAAAGGGGTCAATGACCCACAAATTGAGAACCACTAGACTATCTACAGCTTATTCATAAAAAGATTAAATGCAGTGTTTCCATCTCCAGCATGACCAGCTCTCCCTGGGGGAGTATACCTTCTTCACCTGGTGGCAGCTGAGTCACTTACCCTATGGTCTCTAGACTCTGTGTATAACCTCAAATTGGTTCTATTTCTTTAAGCCTCCATAAAAAAGATATTTTTCCCTTTCATTTTTTTCTCTTGTTATATCTAGCTTTCCAATTTTCCACTCCCCTAGAGTTCAGTTATCTGCTGCACAGCATCAAGTCCTGCAGTCAAAGAAGGAAAATAGCAGATATAAATGCACTGTGAGGAGAGTCCAGCTACTGTAGCTTCTTGGAATAGAAGACAGAAAATACAGATGAAGAAGCAAAGGCTTAGGCAGGGAAATATTGAATACCTACCTGTTTTCTTCTTGTAATTACTATCTCCGGTAATCCCAAAGCTTTTCACTCATTCTTGTGTGCTTTTTTGAGAAAAAAAGACTTAAAATCCTTAAGATTTCTTTTACACAAAAATCAATCAGAGTATTTTGAAGGGAAAGATTGTCTTTGCTGATTTGGGGCCATCAGACCCCACAATTTAAAACTGTTGAGAATGCAGGAGCTGAGTGTAATGGTTGCAATTAAAGAGGATGGCTTCAAAAAGTTTGCAATTGCCTATGCTAGATGCCAGCATGCAGGCATGCTATTACTCTAATTCATGAATGCTTGGGAGATAAGAGTCATGAAAAGGAACACAGACAAAAGGCTATATTTTAGTCAGAATTCCTTTCCTTATCATCCATTAGTTTTGGACGAAAAATCACAAAACTTCTGCCAGAAAATAAAATAAATTAAATAATAAAATAAATTAAATATTGGTGGAGATACGGGAAGAGCTTTGCAGAGAGGAGGAATTTGAGAGAACTGTACCCAAATGAAAACTGTAAATCACAATGTTCAAGTCTATGAACTTCTGACATCCAACTCCTTATCCTTTCCTGGAAATGTCTCTTTATAGACACTTGTTACTGAAGAACCTTATAGGGTTTATGTTTTGTTTGGTTTGGTTTGCATCAATTTATTAATTCATTTTACATTCTAAATTCAGCCCCCCTTCTTCCAACCCCTCACCCAGCACTTCCTCTCATTCCCTTTCCCCTTCTCTGCTGAGGAGGGGGAGGCACCCCCATGTGCCAACCCATCCTGGCACATCATGGCAGGACTAAGTACATACTCTCCCACTGAGGCCAGACAAGGCAGATCAGTTAGGGGAACCAAATTCACAGGCAGGCAACAGATTCAGGGACAGCCCCAAAGGGTCCAGGTTAGTTGACTCTGTTAATCTTCTTATGAATCCCCTGTCCACTCCAGGTCCCAAAATCCTTCCGCCATCTTTTTCACAAGACGTCTGAGCTCCCCCTACTATTTGTCTGTGTGCCTCTGAATCTGTTTCATTCAGCTTTTGGTTCGAGCCTCTCGGAGGAGAGTTATGCTAAGCTCCTGGGCTTTATTGTGGATTTACTTTTTAGAGCTTGATATGTAGTAATGGAAATATTCAACATGTAGGTCAAAATTGTCCGAGAACACAGATTTGTAAAATGAAGATAACTGTGTATAACAGCAGGCTCTTTCTGGATTCAGTGAGATAATGCATGGAAAGTGTTTTCTTGGCTTCTTAACCCTCAGTTATGTCTGGCACATCATCAGCACAGCAATTGAAGTAGCAGTAGATRCTGTTACTGTCCTTATACCAGGCTCTACATGTCCCTTTTCAGTCATCAGAAAAGGTCTAGATGTTAAAATTGGACAGAAAGCACAACTAAGCAAACTGCAGAGTAGAGGAACCCAGCCCTAGCACATGTATACAAAATAATACCACAGCCAGCATTCAGAAAACATTGCTGAAGAGGGAGTAGAAAGGTTGTGAAAGCCAGAGAGGATCAAGGCATTTGCTATGAGGCTATTTTGACTTACATTTCCCTAAATGCTAGAAATGATGAATATCTTTTGCAATATTTATTTGCCACTTTAATTTCCCTTTGAAGAACCCCCTTTCCAGTTCCCAGGCCCATTGTTAAATGGGCTGGGTTTGCTTATTTGTTTATTTAGTGTTTGCTTTTTGTTGAGTTTTTGACAAATATGTAACTGGCAAACATTCTCTCCCTTTGTGTGGGTTCCCTCTTCATTCAATTCTTTCTTTACTATGCAGAAACTTTTCAGTTGTAAGAAATTCCACTTGTCACTTGTTGGCTTCAATTCTAGGGGAAAGAAGTTCTATTTAGAACCCCTTTCCCCACATCTATAGATATCTATAGAGTACTGCCTATGTCCCCAAAGGTTGAAACTAACTCTGCATTGATGAAGACACCATGTTCTTCAGGCATAGGGCCTGGAAGATCCAAGCTGAATCAATGTAAAAACTTCCAGGATGTCTAATTTTCATATTTCCAGAAGATATCATAYGGGCTTCCAAGGGAGGGAAGCAACTAATATTCATAACTAGCTATTAAACATGAACAATTCTATAACTTCACCCCTTGCTACAACTTAGGTTGTTCTTGGTTTTGATTTACTATATTAGAAGTTATCGTAATGTATCTGGAGAAAGATTTAAGTCACTATCCCACCAGTACCTCTAGAATTAAAGACTGAATTTTTGGAAGATATTTGACCACCTCAAAATGAATGTCTATATTCTTGTTTAGAAAGCCATTGTGAGTTAAGTATAATGGTGTTCAAAATCATCTATGACAGTGAAGGTGATAACTCCATATGATTAAACTCTAAGCCACAGAACCTTTAAATAAGTTGCTTTACACAGCATTGGGGACTTGGCCAATGAATTCAAGATAAGAATGTTGAAGACGACTCTTCTGAATAATCTGTGTTAGTTTAAGGCACTAAAAAGGAAAAGAGGGAAACAGAGGAGGTACATCAAAGAAAGAGATAAGGGCGGGGGAATGTTGATCAAGGCAAGGTTGTATAGAAGTATCTCCTCTAGAGTCTGAAGCGCAAATGCCCTCCAAAATTCCAATTGAGATTTTAAAACACCAGAAACAATTACAGTTTTGTTTGTTTGTTTTAAGCCACCAAATTGTTTGGTAACTTGTTAAAGCAGTTACTGAAAGCCAATTCATAATCCATTCTGGAAGCATGGGAATTTTAAAGGCTAAAGTTAGCCACCTTAGCYGAGACCTCAGATAACTATCTGCTGATGAAAAGACTGAATGATTAATAATGAGATGTATCTATTACATGATAATAAATGCTTATTCTTCTTCCTATCAGAAATATTAATAGCAACTAAAATGAAATATTGTATTAATTAACCAATAAATTTACTTAAAGGTTCTTGAAATACTGTGCAAAAAAATTATTTATTGCATTCACCCTTTCAGTCTCCCTCAGAAAATGTTCCCTGCCCTAAATTTGCTTATTCATCCACTTGAACATTTATTCAGAAAAGACAATGTATCTGGTGCCATTCCAGACACTAATGACTTAGCAGAAATATAACAGAAAGTGATAGTTCCTTAAAGGAGTTTCCCTTGTTATGAGGGCAGGTTAAATAATAAACAAAGACAATAGTTGTGGTATAAAAAATATACATAAGGAATGCTGGTGGAATGAGCAATAAAAGTAAATGCCAAAATAAGGACACAAAGAAGGATTAGACAAGATATGGGATTCAAAAGAATATATCTGAGAGCTAGATTAGAACTTACTTGAGGGGGAAGCTGTCCAGACAGGCAAAGTCCATGCTGCTGTTATATACATTCTGTACCCCATATTCTTCAAACCCACTTTTCAGTGATAGTTCCCATGCTGTTCCACTGTATTTCTTGACTCTGCAGTGTATCTATTTGCTTGTGCCTTCCCTCTGTTATTCTAATAAATTTAATCTTTATGGAAAGAAATAGAAATACCTTTGCCCATTTTACTTACTACTGTGTCATCAGAACCTCTGGGAGTTCCTGGGAATATTCATAGTAGGACATGAACAAATATTTGGTCAATTAATAATTAAATGAATAATATGATTTGAAGGAATAAATTGCAATCATATGCTTATTGATATGTTATTGCTAATAGAATTTTGTTCTAGCCATGATGGTAGGAAATCATGACTTCCAAAGCCTTCACTCTCTTTGTGCTTAAAAATTTTTAGATGACTGTGTATTTCTAACACAAGGAAAATGATTCTCTTCCACACAAAAATGTCCTTTACCTTCTCTTTTCAACTCTAATAATTTTAAAGAATATGTCAATACAAACAAGTGTCAACTGTGGATAATGGCTTAGATTTGATCCGATGCTGCCTGCTATTCTGGGTACTGTCGCCCTGCATAGGCAGAAGTGAACTGAGTGTCAAAATATAAGCATTGGAAATCAAGAAAATAGTATATCCATCTGCAAATTCTGAAAGTATGTAAAAAATGTTCACGTTATGAAGGCATTAGGGAATTGAATTCATGAGTGCGAATGAGTAGACACGAGTAGGCGTCTGAAAAAGACATTATAAATTAAATGGAGCTAAATGGGTACAAGCACCCATGCTAGTGCAGTAGAGACTACACTCCAAGGTGGAGGGAGGCTGCACTGACGGCATGGGGACCAGGCTGCTCACACAACAGAGGAAGAGCTGAGTCTTTTATTCCTGTACTGACATTTCCAGGATAAGCCTGGAAATATTTCAAGGTCTCTAGATAGAATTTTGAACAATTTTTATGCAAAGTTTTCTTACAGGCAAAGCTGTCCACTTATTCTAGTGCCTGCTAGCGTTTATTTTATTGGAGCTCCTGTCTTGCCCAAACATCTTGGTTCTGTAGTAAGGATGAGAGCTGTAACTGTTCAGAGAATACATGATTAGGGGTGGAAGAAAGTGCACATGTTTTAATGAGTAAAACTAAAGGGCCTTCTGCCCTTGTGCATCATTCTCTCAACTCTATTATTTTTGAAGTCATTAAGGGAAAGCATTCTGGTGTTTATGATAACCTGTTTTCTGATATACCTAAAATTAGTCAAGAGTGATAAAGCTACAGAAAAGAAGGTGCACTTTATACTTATTGGGAAACAAATCACTAGATAAGTTCCTGTGGATAAGATTTTATTTCTCCCATAGTGACTTAAAAGCACATGCCTTATGTTTAATGGGTGGCAGGTTTAAGGGTTCAAGGTCTTATTCACACTCTGTCTTCTTGTGATTGTCACCATCTCATGGTTTTGTAATATTTATAAATGAGATGAGGTATGTCAAACAGTTAACAAACCTATCAGCTGTTTAACACACGCATTATGCATTCATTCATAAGTGAATGAGGTTAGAGAAGGATGTCTGAATGGATGCTGAGACAACATAAAGATTTCTAGTGTACTCTGTGAAAAGATACAAATGACAGCTTCATGTATTGAATGATTTTTTTGTCTCCATTGCAATGTGTGTGCTATGATAACCTTAATGCAGTTTAAGTTCCACAAATCATTCAGCCTTAGAATCAAGCATTCATGTGTTAAATAGGTGATCCTCTAGAACAGTATGTACTGTATTTTGGCTCTTTATGCAGAGTTCTGCATGCATATGACTTGCTAATTATGGAAAAATTAATCAAGTGATTCATTTTAAAAAGTGGCCTATTAACAATGCAAATAGAGAAGGGACAAAACAATTTGTGAGAAGGAGCAGGCAAACTAAGTGAATGCTCATAACCAGAGAAACTGAGTCTAGAGAGAGGAAGACAAAGGGAAGATGTTTTCKAGTTTCTAGAGAAGCCTCCTAGTTGCCATTTCTGTTTTACACTAGACATGCATAAAATCTTATAGTTATSAGAGCATCATAGTGCTTTGCAAAAAGCCTAATTCTTGCTCCAAAAATGAGAAAAATAAAATWAAATGTATGGTTTGTGAAGAAAGGAAATTCTCTGGCTTATGAGCTTAAATCATCGATATCTAGCTATATACTCCTTTAGAGTCAGGACACAAATGAAGGCACCAAGACATCCTGTACTCCAAACCTACTGCACTCTGTCCTCCATAATACAGGAAGAAAGGGCCTTTCCAAGAAGTTCAAGAACAAGTAGGAGAAAATGAAATCCACAGCACCTCATGGATAGAAAGAATATTCCCCATAGAGAGGAAAGGTATGACAGTTTCAGCAACCTATTATTTTTAAGCCCACCTTTTTCTCAGAATCACCTGAGTACTGTTTTAATCTGTAGAGTGATGATTTTACCAACTCTAAAGTCAACTATATGGAGTGAATCAGAGCGAACTTATTCTTCTAACATAATCATCTAAACAACTGGAGAAACACATAAAACAACTGTCCAAACATTACACAACAGTGTATGCCTGAGCTTCATTAGAGGAATGGAAACAGATGCAGCAAACCCAATGATCACAGAATATGTGCTTAAGAATAAAAACAAATAAAATAAAAAGAATAAGTTTCTTGTCCTGATATTGATGAAGGGATTTTATAAGGTGGCCTTAAAAGAATTAATAGATATGAATGAAGGAATTTGGAAACTGAGGAGCCTAGAATTTCCAAACAAAAAGAATTGGAGAAGAAGGACTCACCCTAAGAAAGCCAGCTGAAGAACCCATACACTTCCTCCTTTAACTGTCTTCTGAATCCCTAAAACTGTGAACACTCAAGTTGAGACTCTACAATTCAGAAAGATGGTCAGTGGGCAAGAATAAGTAGGAGAATGTTTAGTAATTATTCCCACAGTCATTCAAGACTGAGAGAACCTTGAGTTCTGACTGCATAAAGTGTCTAGATGAATAACCTCATAGATAAGTAGAATCTTAAAAGGATATGTAGCAATCTAAATGTGTTGCAGGTGGCACCATGCTCAAAGGCCTTGCAGATACCCAAAGTTGTGGAATGCTGCACCCTCTCTTTGTTCTGTGAGCAATGCTGTTGGAAAGCTGCTCCAGCATCAATAATCTTTTCATACGTTGCTAGGAGTAGGCTCTGGAAATGTTTTACCTACATTCAAAACTCATTTGTAACAGTTTGGGGTTATGTATTCTTTGTCAGATTACTTCATTTCTGTAGATCTATTTTCATCAATAAAAAAATACATGATTAAACTTTCCAAGTGGGTTTTACATTTTAGGGAAAGCTAATAGGCATATCAGTGGGGCATATCATTGTTAGGTTAATTTCTGGCAAGTATGGCATTCTATAACTTCTGGCTTTAATAGTGAAGTCCTTATCATTTTATATTTCATATGGTGTAGAGTACAGTGCTTGATGCATAATCAGTGACCTATAAATGTCAAATAAGTTAGCAAATAAAGAGTCAAGAAACATATATGTGTAAAGAAGCTGCAAAGGTCAAAACAATCACCTTAGTTAGGATTAGAATTGATAGTATGTATCATATACCTCTTAAAAAACTCTGAGAGATGCTCTACTCTATTCTAGGATGAGAGCTCCACAAATTTGTGTTGTTGTTGTTGGTTGTTGTTGTTGATGATGATGATAATGTTTGAAAATTGAATTTAGGCAAAAAATAATTTTCAACCCTGAGATAAATTCCTTTCTGATTAATTTAATATTTTGACCTGACATGGCACAGGCAGAATCAATTTTTGGACAAATGCACTTGCCAACATTCATCTTGATCCATAATACAAGTGAGGGTTGAAAGATACCTTAATTCTGAGCTCTGTGGAAGAGTTTCTGGTTATATATGGAAATTAAATCAGTTGCATAATTAATATTAGAAGTGTAACTAAAACTGTGGGGAATTGTAAATGGTAAAGTTGGATTTCATTTAGGTAGAAAATATGGCTACATCTAGTATGTGGAGTGTAGTAGTGATTACCATACCAGATTAATGTACCACAGGCAGAATAACTGTGCATTATGATATTCATTCTATTGAATCTTTAAATGTACATCCTTATTTTTATTATCTACTCTTCCTTAAGAATAAACAACAGAGGTAGCATATGGAATTAGTAACATTTCCTTGAGGCCCTATTAATCATTCATCCCATATCGGAGTCCCATCTGAATTCTATGTATAACTTTTCAATACATTTAATTTTTTCTTTGCTTTGGAAACAGATCACTTGATTGTTCCAAATACTTTTAAGGAATTGCTTTCTTTAATAATAGTGTTTCACTCAAATCACTATTGTCCTACATTGCCTTTGGTTTCACTTCTGTGGTTTCCATTAGCCATGGTTCTCACAATCTATCATGTTTCAAGACACTCAGTGAAAAAATGCACCAAAATGATCTGTTGTTTTAAATTTCATACCAGTTTAGAACAGCATGATAAAGTCTCAGCTCCATATACCACCCCTCGGACATGTAAGTCCAGTCATTCAGTGTGTCTATACTCTGATGCTACCTGCCCATTAGGCATGAATTCCTATTCAGGCTATCATGTTGCAAAGGTACTTCCACACAACTGCTTCCCCTGTATTTCATTTAATAAAAACTGCAAAAGGCAAGAGGGATGCTGCATATTTAGATATATAAAGAGTAAGTGTTTGCTCTCAGCAAAAACTGTGGAAGTTCTTGGTTCAATATGGGAAAAGCAAAATATGTTATACTGAGGTTGTTAGGAAGTCCAATAAAGTATATGAGAAAGGAAAAGATTTACATTCATGTAACATTTTATTACATCATTTTCTTTTTATATACATTTATTGAGTCTGATTGGGAGTTCATGACACCGTGCATATGTGGAAATTGAAGGGAACTTATAAGGGTTTGATTTCTCCTTTCATAGTATAGATCTGGGGATCCAACTTAGGTCATGAGGATTTTGGCTACAATGACATTTATCCTATGAACCATCTTGCTGGCCTCATTACTTATAATTGCTAATGGTTATTAGTCTACTATGATGATTTATAGATTAAACATTTTAAAGTCATATATGTATAGAAAAACATAATATATGTATAAACTATTATATGTACATATATACATATGCATATATATGTATATTCCCTCCTTTTGCTCCTCCCTCCCTTTCCTTCCCTTTTTAATCAAGTTTTTGTTAAATACCAAATTTATATTTTTCTGGCATGGTGTTCATGCCAATATCTCCTACTTGATGTTTATCCAGCCTTTCTACCTCTGATTTCTTTCTCCATTTTCTTGACAAATTCCCAATTACACTGCTTTCTAAAAAGTAAATGTGAATACACATACACATACCTGCCAGGCTCTGAAAGTTTTGATATAATCCTGTTGCTAAGGAATTGAAAGCCAAACATCCACCCTATTCCTTGAGAGTGTCACAATAGTTGACTTCTTTTAAGTTTCACTTTTGTCACCATCAGCATCATTCCTAAAGGGACCACTGCTTCTGACATCATCAGCACCGTCTCTAAAGGGAACACCATATCTACTCCTTTGAGAAGGTATTGCTTTTCCCCTGAACTTTTTTGAACATTTCTATCTCTGTTCAGTTCATTTGTATTCTTAAGCATTGATTCCAAATATAAATTCCATAATAGTCTTAAGCTAATATGCACACAAAAGTATAGCTGAGGTTTGCCATATGTAATAACTTCTACAACAGCATATTAACATCCTGGAAACTCATCCAAACTTACACCATCCATCAGAAATGGAAACTATGAAGACATACAAATAATAAAATGCATATATAGCATGCGCTTCTGATACACAATGATGAACTATTATAAGTGCCTTTTATACTCCATTGTGGGACCATGAAAGGTAGCTTGGTCCCTGGTTGAGCTAAGGCTTGAAACCCTGGAAACCCTGAAGGAACGAAAGGCACTTGGCCAGATTTGTGGCCATCAGTCACGTAAAGGCAATGTACCAAGCCCCTCCATATGTAGAGGACATGACCTGTGGTCACTTAGGCTCAAGACAGATCTCAGTTTTAATGAGATACCTAAAGGCCTCGAGGATTTAGCCAATAAGCTTCCCTTCTGAGACACTCCTCCCTGCAAACGGTATTTAACCTCAAGCCTGAGAAGTAGAGTATGGTTTTACTTGTCCACTTTCTGCCATGACAATGTCTTAAACCATGGACTGCTTCTTTTCATCATGATCCGGTGTGGGTAGTGACAGAGAAGGCTTTCACTTACAGAGCTACCATCTAATCTCCCATAGAAGGCCTCTCCCAGGCATGGCCTCCACCAAGCTCAAGCTAAGCCTGCCACCACCAGCAAGCCAAGAACTCTCCCCAGGAGACTAGCCAGAGCTCCCCCTTTCCCCTCTTGGTCCCGGGCCAGATCCAGCCTGCAGGCCCCAGGCCTCATCTCTTCTGGGGTTTATCTCGGGGTGTCCAAGAGCCTGAGAACCAGATGGCCCAGCCTCCTTGCAGGCCCCTGAGCCAACCCTGACTGTCCAGCATCTCAGAGTTGCTTCCCAACCCCAGGAGCAGTGTCCAGTGGCTTCCCTACAGCCTGACAGCCCAACACCCCCCGGGGTGGGGTAAGTGCAGTCAACTTTCCTGCCTCACTGATCTGCAGAGCGCTGTGACAGAGCAGACGCAGGACCCATAACCATAGATATAGATATTGTTGCTTTTATTTCCTCAGTATTTCTCCTTTCCTTGGGAAAAGGTGAATCCCACTGAGAGCATGTAGCTTTGAGAGTGTTCCCTATGGCTTTATATCTCAGCCTCTTTGTGCTAATGTATCTCTGACCCAACCCAAGTGAATCAAAATCCTTTCTGGTGATCTTTTTTGAAGAGACTCTGATGAAAAACCACCCTTTTCATACCTCAAACAGATATGGGAACTGACAGCATCGTGATAGGAAAACTCGAGAAATTCAAGAAGTATTGGTCCCAGAAGAGTAGAGGGGGCTTGGGGCCCCACAGCAAGCAAGGGGTGGGCATAGACTTAAAATTATTTAAGTCTACAGTAGAAATGGTCTTGAATCATTCCTATAGTTTGTTTATTTCATAACTTAAATGTTTCTTTTTGCCTAAATTGTTTTCACGTTGGTTTCAACCATCTGCAATCAGATATAGATAATAGATAGATGATAGATAGATAGATAGATAGATAGATAGATAGATAGATGATAGATAGATAGATAGATGATAGATAGATAGATGATAGAAGAGAGGTAGGTAGATAGATAGATAGATAGATAGATAGATAGATAGATAGATAGATAGATAGATCGCTCCATATTGTAGAATTTGGTCCAAACCATGCTTACATTTTTTAATCAATAAAACTTTAAACAAGTTTTGAACTCACTGTAAACAATTCATTGCTTCTCGTATCTCTCAGGGTTTTACTTTGACATTTACACATGTTACTGTAATGCTAGCGAAGTATTTTCAAGCTACTGTTTTATAAGAGTTTGAGAAAAATTTTAATTCTTGTTATTACATATTTTTTCAGCAATTGCTAATATAGTGAAATAAATTAGAGTGGGGTTTGAGTTAATTTTTACAGAGCTGGAATAAAATGGATATTAGAAGTAAATTTCTGAATATGATTTGATAATGATTTCAAAGTATATTTCAGATATAAGGTCATAAGTAACTGAAGACTGTGTCACACTGGATCACATAATATATAGAACAGTCTACCTGCTCTTATTACACATAAATGGTTTCACAGTCTTTGCAGCATAAATGGAGATAAAGAATTGGAATGATTTTATTTTTGCCCTAACGGGAACACTCAACTTTTCCTATCTGTGTAAATTAGGCTCATAATGTTTTTAGTTTCTACTGATGTTAAATAAATCAAAGACATATTTAAAGTATATATTAATTTTTATTTATTTTCTTAAAAACACAGATAAATAAGTGAGCACACCTAAACTTTTTGTTTCTCCTGTACACAGTAAAATACCTGTAACATCCATGCAAAAAGTTTACTGCCAGAAGGGTTTTCTTAATTATAACTTTTAGCAGTTACTTAACACAATATTTCCCCCCTTTTGTCTTAAATTATCCTTGGGGCCTAGCGTATAACTGGCTCTCTTTGAGATGTCTCACCACCATTTGTTCCAACAAACAGCAATAAAGCTGTTATATGTAACTTAGAGCCTTGAATCCATTTTAGAAGCCACCATCAAAGATTTTGTGAATAAATGCATATATTTAGAAGAATGAAAAGATGCATAGAACAAATTTTAGTGACCTAGATTGTGAAACTGAAGACACCTGACCAGAATAGACAGGTTAGACAGGTTAGTGGGTAGG
The DNA here is from genome assembly GCA_002335545.1 of Apodemus speciosus. NCBI lineage: Eukaryota > Metazoa > Chordata > Mammalia > Rodentia > Muridae > Apodemus > Apodemus speciosus. The sequence continues at coordinate 74,082 of BDUI01002779.1, read as the reverse complement.
ATTAGAACTAGGGTATTTTCACAGGGGAGGAGCTGTGTGTGTGTGTGTGTGTGTGTGTGTGTGTGTGTGTGTGTGTGTNGTGTGTGTGTGTGTGTGTGTGTGTGTGTGTGTGTGTGTGTGTGTGTGTCTATGTCTGTGTGAGTGGAGGAAAGAGGGCAACCTTGGCTATCTTCTGCAGTTGCTCCCTCCCTTACCTAGCTAAGCCAGCTAGGCACAGAGCTTCGGAGATCTGCCTGTCTGTCTCTTCCCCACCAATGACTTAGAAACGCTGCCATGGCTTGCTGTCTTCATACTTATCCCAGCAGCATTTTAGCCACCGAGGTAATGTCCCAACCACTGACGTGGTTTTTATTTGTTTCCTTGCACTTTTAACTTTTTAATAAAAAAAATCTGCATTCTTGACATGCTAGGAGGTAAGGGGGAATGACACAAAAGGAACGTAAAAATGGCAGATAGTCACATTGTGTATTTTTCATATTATTATAGCAAAGGTTAGGCAATTATCAATTAAAAATTATTGTTTTAAGCCAGGCAGTAGTGGCATACACCTTGAATCTCGGCACTTGGGTAGCAGAGGCAGGTGGATTTCTGTGAGTTGGAGGCCATCCTGGTCTACAGAGCTAGTTCCAGGACAGCCAAGGCTACAAAGAAAAACCCTGTCTCTTGTCTTGAGAGAGAGAGAGAGAGGGAGAGACAGAGGAAATTACATTTAGATTTTAAGATTTTAAGATCCATTTTATTTTTTTTTAAATTACTTACTTTTAAATTACGTGTCATCACATGTTTATCTGTGAAGGGAGAATGTTCCTGAGGAGGCCAAAGATAGAACTTGTGGACCTGTAGGAACAGACAATCGTGAGTACTCTAGTGTAAGTGCTGGAAACAAAACTTGAGTCCTCAAGGACAGTACCATGTATAACCACTGAGCTCTCTCTAGCCTATTGAATTATTCTCCTTTTTTTGAGGGGGCTTTTTTTTCTTGTTTCTTTTCTTTTTCTTTACCTCATTTTCATGAATGATGATCTCGAGCATCATTGTTCTCGTTGAAGACTCTCAGAATATTTACTGCAACCTAAAACTTTTTCTCAAGATAACATACAAACAAGCCATTGTGTACCAGAAGACTCTAGTGGGTACAGGACTCATAAGCATATGCCACACAGCAGAGTCTCCCTTACAGCATGGCTGTATTAACTTTGGGTTCTAGCATCACTTGTTTCCGTTCAGTTCCATTAGCTTCCTGTTCCTAAGCTAACAGTGTCCCAGAGAACTCTATCTACTAAATCCTCATGGGCACATCACCACCTCAGCAAGCATAGGAACCAGAAGCTCCCAGTCAGTGAGTCTGAAATGGCAGCCCAGAGTCGTTTATCTCTGAACACATCTACCTTGTTTTTGTGTTTGTGTTTACAAAAATTCTCTCTTTAATGTGTCAGTGTGTGAGAACTTACTTTATAAAGGATATAAAAGGAGCTTATCAAAATACCAAATGTTCATAGTCACCTGAGGTTTATTTGGAGTTTGTTGTTGATGTTTTGGGTTGCTGTTAAGGCAGAGTCTCACTCTGTAGCTTATGATGACCTGAAACTCACAATGTAGCCCAAGATGGCCCCTGCCACGTGGCAACACTTGCCTTACATCTTCATAGACATCAGATGGCTCATACGTTCCTGTCACTCCAGTTCCAGGAACATGATGCCCTCTGGCCTCTATAAGCACTCACATGGAAATGGTACACAAAAATTTGGGCGGGCACATACATACAAATACACAAATAAAAAGTGACAAAGAAACCCTGTAGGGGGACACTTAAGACAAAGAGGTTCACTTTTTTAGCTAAGAACTCTAATGGACTTAAATATGCATAGCATAGTTTCAGCTTTTTAATTTTCTGCTAATTTATCTGAAAATTAATTGCCTTCATGAAGAAATAGTGTCTAGATCACTTTTTAATAATCCTTAAGCCAAAACTAAAATATTTTGTATTATATAAAAACTAGCAATTCAAGCAATTAAACAAGAAGCTATTTGTAGTTGGCATTACTGTGCGTATGTAAAGCAATTTGTCATCTGCCTAAGTCAAGTGTGGAAATGGGGACTTTTCTAAGAATTCAACAATTACTCAGCTCTCGGTTTCTCCTGGGCTAGGGTCTCATCCCTTCCCTTTAGCTGTGTTTTATTGTTCCACTTTCACGATTTCCTCTTGTCCCTAAATCAAAGTAAATGGATAAAGAATAGCCTGTGTAAACACAGGCGTGCTTCTCAAGGCAGCCTTTCATAAATATTTACAACGGGATTGAAACTTTGAGCTAACAATCTCTCCTCACAGCCTATTCTGTGAAGGGCAGAGCTTTGTGTCTCTGCTGTAAATTCATCTTCTTCCCTAGGGAGTTCCTCCTTGGGAATGTCTGGGCACCAAGGGCAGTCCCCAGCTGTCTGTGCCAGAGTGGCCCTTCCTCATTACACAGGTAAAGCAACACAAGCAGCCTCCTGCCTGCAGTCTTGCCTCACTCCTCCTTCACAGAGGCCCGAGGGAATTTCCATCCTACCCTGAAAGAGAAAGGAGGGGTGAGCCAAAGGAAAGTCTAGGTGACAGAAGAAGGAAGAACCCTGGATAGAAGAACCCTCAGCCCTCCCCTCCATATTTTTTTCAGTACCTTTTCTCTTACCCAGAAACTCTGTATTGGCTTTTCACAGTTGATGCTTCTAATTGGTCTCTCCTGAGAAAATTTCTATGGAGGCATTTGATATTAGTGAGGGGAACTTCATTAAACCATTTTCTGGTTATGTGTCTGGAGAATGTGAGGAAAACAAAACAAAACAACAACAAACAACAAAACCCCAAAACACTGATGGTAGACCAGTACAGATGCCAGGCTTGCACAAAGCTTCTTCCCATTTCTCAGATTTCAGCTTTACAGGGGTGAAATCTGCCTGTCCATTTCTCAATTTTGCAGTCTCAAAAACCGGTCTTTTTTTTCTCTTTTTGTCACAGGATAGTAAGATGTTAAGGTGCTGAGTCACAGTTACCCCAGGCTTACTCCAGGCTTAAATAAACTAAAAAGGCTACGGTTGTCTGTACATTATCGGTGGCCTTCTTCATAGATCTTATATACACATTTTCTAGGTCCCTGTCTATGTAGCAGACTCAGAAAACTAAGCATTTAGTGGGAAGTTTCTGGAAGAACATAGAATCATGGTTCAGATGAAGAAAATGGTTCAGTGAGCTAGTTCTGACTCTTTACACACAAAGGAGAGAAAGAACACAGCAAGGGCGAAAGAGTCTTAATTCAAATTTTATGATCTAGGCGTGGATACCCATGCCTTTAAGCCCACAACTAGGAGGCAGAAGCAGGCAGGTTTCTTTGAGTTCCAGGCCAGCTAGAGGTAGCAACACTTCTCAGTCTGTGGGCTACAACCCCTTCAGAGATCACATTGGATACATTACAATTTGTAACAGTAGCAACATTACAGTTGTGAAGTAGCAGTGAAATAATTCTATGCTTAGGTGTCAGTACAACATGAGCTGTATTCAAGGGTCCCAGCATTAGAAGGGTTGAGAACCACCGAGACGGGTCCAGGACAGCCAGGTCCCTATTCTAAACAAAACCAAACAACCCAACAATGAAACAAGTTTGGTGACCTAAGAAACTCTTTAAGATATTTGATCTACAGTGTTCTAATTCAAAAGAAGGAAGGAAGGAAGGAAGGAAGGAAGGAAGGAAGGAAGGAAGGAAGGAAGGAAGGAAAAGAAAGAAAGGAAGGAAGGAAAAGAAAGAAAGGAAGGAAGGAAGGAGGAAGGAAGGAAGGAAAGAAAAAAGAAAGAAAAGAAAGAAAGAGAAAGAGAGAAAGAAAAAAACAGGGATATCTGACTTGTAATATTTAGATTATGTGCACATGAAATCCATAGTTTGATTCCTAAAAAATGATAAATAAGTTACAAATATACACTAGTACTACTACCTTGATTACAGTTTATTCAGTCAGCTAGATATAGAGCTTTTCTCTCACAAAGGGTTGATAGGCACTTTATGAGCAGCTGGTAGGCTCTCATCCACCTAAAGCAATGGCTCTTACCTAGTTATTACTGCCTAAATATTGATGATCATACTTTGATTTCTTTCACTTTTCTAAACTCAAGGCAGATTAACAGTTGTCTTCCTTAATGTGTCAAAGAACACCCTGTCGTAATTACATTTCGGCCTGCCTGAAATCTTGAGAGAATCTTGTTTTCCTTGGAAAAGTTTAGTCTGTGTCTGTCTCACATTGGTTTGCAAAACTGCGATTAAACAGAATCACAGAGAGGGTTCTCAGAGACAAATGAGAAAGCATAAGGACTGTGCCATATACTGCCTCATGGGTACCTGCTTCTTTAACAGCGTAATTATATCTTCCAAGTTTTTATGAGCCATTCGTTTAAATGATTATCCTATTGAACTACTTTGAGTCTCATTTGTCTCTAACGGAGAAGAAGCATTTTCTGGCACACCCCATGTTTAAAGAGGATATTGCACACCTCAGAGCCATCATGTTGCATATTATTGTTGTCAAAATACAACTGCTAAATATATATACTGGAACTGTAAAAGTTATTCAGAACAAGCAAAACAAGGAAAGAGTACTCTAAATTTCTTAGATACTTCCTTCGGTAAAGGTTTTATTTTTATGGTAGTGAATAATTATTGTGAAGGTATTAAAGTCAGGAAAAATTACCTGTCTTTGTCCACACAGGCTTCTGTAATAAAATACCACAGGCTGCATGGCTTACAAACAAATGATATCTCTTTCACAAATCTCTGATGGCTAAGAAGGCTGAGAGAGGTTTAAGAGAAGCTGAGGACTCCACTCATGGGTCCATAGAGGGCCGGAAAAGTAGGGGAACTCCTAGGTCCATTTTATAAGGGTAGTCTCATTCATCCTTCACAATCTAATGACTTCTGAAAGTCCTCAGCACTGAATACACAATTAGCCCATAGTTTTCTCTACAACATCCATTTCCTGAAACCCAGGGGTGATCTTGCCTTATGCAGTCACAGTTACACCAACTTCAGCATGTAATCTGATGCTGATTCTGGTATTCTAATGAAGCATGCTTCGTGGAGAAACCTCGTTGGTTCTTGATCGCATAACTTCCACTCAGAGGTTTCCAACACAGGGCTCTTTTTCAGATTTGTGTTTTGTGAAGGTGACTATAATAGATGTGCAGAAGAGAGTAAGCACCGTCAGAAGGAAATGAGGCTGACTAGCACTTGGCCACGGAGGCCTTAAATGAGCACAGGAGACCTTTGCAGGATGAACTCACATAACCAAATATGTTTCCCTTTATCCCTGGATTCTGGAATCTTCTGGAAACCTAAGACTTAAACTCTTGTTATGAACTTAGTGCATCATTAAATACTTATTTCAAATTTTATACATATATATATATATATATATATACTTATTTCATATATATGTACATATGGATACAAACAAATATGTTTCCGCTGCTTACAGATTTTCCTCAAATTTCCTTTAGTAAGTATAAATGCACTTAGAGATTTATACACTAATAAAGTACAAAAAGTATCAAGAACAAGAATTCTGTGCTGGAATTTACATGGGTCACCTAGAACCAGTATCAGCTATAAGATAGCAACATTTTCTTTTTGCTTTCTAACAAGCAAAATGCTTACAGATTTTTATAAAGGGCAAATTATTTCTAAAACTTCTTTTGAAAGTAACCATTAAAATAAACTTGGTTGTTTTCTTTTAATTTTCTTGATAGAAAAAAAAATCACTGCTTTTTTCCCACCTAATCATGTTCTTCCTTATAATCCAGTCTTAGGGAACTAGTAAGCGGCAGTTGTTATCCAGGCACATACATAGTTAGAACACTCACAGGAGGTCTGTCGCTACTTGAGGAGAAAATGCTGAAGACTGGAAACACAGAGCCTCATACTTCTACTCCCACAGTATTCCTCAGGAGAGCACAGAGGCATTTCTCTGCATTATGGAAAGACAGGGACTACAGAGTGCTGTATAAAGGCTCATTTCCTCCTAACCCGACAGAGAGGAAGGCAGAGCTGGTTTTCTTTTCTGGAAGAGTTGCCTGTTGTCATGATGATTCTGAGTTTCTGATAATGACTCTTTGAAAATACATCTTTTTTATGTACTATATAGTTATTTGCACTTTGGTTCTGCTAATCACCTGGCAAAGAAATGTTCTAACAGTTTGCACATTACAGTGCTATGAAGCCATAACAAAAATAAACATGTACTTAAGATTTATTGCATATAATTTTTATAAATAAATAAATATTAAAACAACTTCTTACCTTCATGGGAGCATTTCATTCTAGATTAATAAAAGGGACTTTGATGTATTTATAAAATTGAATCATTTAGGTAAGCAAAAAATGCTTATCTATTCATTTCTTTATGAATTTTTAATCTCTCAAAGTTTATGTTTGTGGTAAATTTATTTTCAACTTTTTATAGCTTTACTGTTATAGCAGAGTTTTTCAAACATTTTAATGAGTCTTGATTTAGACTTTGGTTTAAAATTATTTTATTAAAAATATTTTTTACATACAACTTATTCAGATTATGTTCTCCCCAACATCTCTAAGTTCCTCTCCAGATCCATATTCTTTCTGTACCTCCTAAGAAAACAAATAAGCATCTAAAGAATAAAAGTAAAATAATAAAAAACAAAACCAGAATAAAATATAACAAAAAAATTAACCAAACAAACAAACAAACAAAAGGGAGAAGCCAAAGAAAAGCACAAGAACATGTATGGATGCAGAGACACACAAGTTTTCACATACTTATTATAAAAACACAAAACCAGAAGCCATGTTATATGCACAAAGGATCTGTAAGGTTTAAGAAAAGACTTCCCTGATACAACATTATAAGATAAAAAATTCCCAAAGATGCTGCTGAGTTTGTGTTCTGTTGACCATCTACTGCTGGGTATAGGACCTACCCTTAGGAGTGATTTGTTTCCCTAGTAAGACTCCTTTGGAGAAAAGTACTTTTTTTCATTTTCCAGTGATTATCAATTGGAATGGGCCTCTGGGTTATGGTAGGGTTTATGTCCACTTCTCTCAACTCTAAGACATCACCTGACACAGACCATTGTTGATACTGACCTCTAGCCCTTCTGTCTCATATACTCTCTGCTACTTCTCTTCTACAGATTTCTCCGAGCCTTGAGTGGAGAGATTTGATAGACAGATTTAGAATTGAGTGTCTCAAGGTCTCACTCTCTGCTTATTGTCTGGCTGTGGGTCTCTATATTCTCTGCTGCAGAAGGAAGATTCTCTGATGATGGCTGAGCAAGGCACTGATCTATGAGTACAGCAGAATGTCACTAGGAGTCATTTAAGTATTGTATTCCCATTGCAGAGAAGATCCATTATCAGGATTTGTTTTTGACACTTAACATTTTATTCAGCTGAAGCATTCATTCAGCTCTTCTACTTTGTCTTCAATACCTGAGATTCTCTTGCACCACTCTGTTGGCAAAACTTTCTTCCTCTTTTTTTGAATTTCTAAATTTTTCATTTTTGGTTTTACCTCAGTTTGAGTTTTCTTCAGTAATTCCATTTCCACTTCCACATCTTGAATTTTCTTCATTTTACTTCACTGTTTGTGTTTTCATAGATACAATTAATGAATTTAGTCATGTCCTCTTGAAGGATGACTAAAATTCAAAAAGGCTATCTTGAAGTTCTTGTCATGTACTTCAACTCTATTGCATTTCACAGCGTATTGTAGTAGGGATTACGAGTTCTTAGAAAGACATACTATTCTGACAGTTATTGACTGCGATTTAACACTGCTATTAAGGCATCCGGGTTTGGGAAGATTGTAATTCTAGGTGCTGCTATCTGAGCATGTCTTTCTTCAGTGGACATTTTGTTCCTCGGTTTCTGTTGCCCCTTAGGAGTATGTGGTAGCTTTTGGGTGCCATGTAGAAAATGCTTCTGAGATCCTACTAGGTGTGGACTCTGGGAGTTCTGGGTAGAACATATTGCTAGGTATTAGGAGCTGGCCCTTAGGAATGGGGGTGGGCTGGGAGAAGGTTGGGTGGGTACACAGGAAGGAAGAACGTAGCGTGTGCCACTAGTATCTATATTGTCCCCTGGGAAGAGAGGCCACACTGACTGATCTACTGCTTCCCTGGCCAATGTTGCCATAGGGGTTCTCCAGGAATGCTCGTGGGATTTAGTAGCTGGGAAGATGGGATGGGGTTGTGAAGAAGCTTCTAAGAGAAAGATTTGCAGGATCTGTGAACTGCTAGAGACTGGAGCAGAGACGAAGGGGAGGCTGTTGCAGAGTTGGGAGTGAGGTAGGGAAATGCAAATTTTCTTTACTAAATTTCTTAAATCATTTATTATATGTTTTGAGATTATAATGTAATTATATCATTTCTCCTTCCCCTTTCCTCCCTCTGAAACCTCCCTTCTATCTTTCTTGTTCTCTTTAAAGACCTTGACTTGTTCTTGACTTGTTCATGACCTTGTTCTTTTTCTTTTTTAATTTTATTTTTATTTATTGAAAAGGGAAGTAAAGGGAAGTAAAAATACTTTATGATAGAATTAAAGATTTACACGGAAATATTTGAGATAAAAACATTAAAATTGACAATTTTCATGGAAAATTAAGGAGTAAAGTGGTAGACATGTAAAACATTGCTAAATTAATTGAAATATGGGATAGAAACATTTTATGATAGAATTGAAGATTTACATGGAAAATATTTCTGATAAAA
>BDUI01002779.1:48255-63718 GCA_002335545.1 Apodemus speciosus | reverse complement strand
CTAGTTGGTATTCTTGTCTCTGGCTGGAGTTTGTTCCTCCTGTGGGCCTGTAAGCCTGTGTCCTTACTCCTCTGAGCTCAAAAGTGAAAGCACTGCTGGGAGAGCTCTCTCTTCTGGTGTGCTTTGCACAGAAGGCTGTGGAGTCTCCYGGCTCCCTGGTGCAAATGGTGGCGGGAAGACTTCCATGACCTTTTTCTATTAGCTGATTTTACAAATATGTATGTATAGAYTACTAAATACAGAAATACACGGTACTTGGTAACTATGTATAATGTTACTTATATGTGTGTTTTTAAGGCTTATTAAATGTAATTTTGAGTTTCAGCATCATTCAAATCTATTATATTGAGAATTGTATGCAAAGGCTCCTAATACTGTTTGCTATACATATCTGTTAACACTCCTCAAAATTTTAAAGACCATTAATGACTAAAGATGGTTGATCTTGTAAATAAGTAGAAATTAAAAACTCACATTTAGTTGAGAAATAACTATATAATTCTCAGTAAATGTTTTGTACAGAAGGAATGTTGGATTTTATGAATGTCTGTAAACATGATAGAACTATAGTCTTCTTTTAGTAATCTATGACAAGGATGAGTCTGGGCAATTGACATTCTGGTACTGAAACACCTTAGATCTGCAAGAATCAGCCACACTTGACCACACTGATGGCTATTGCTATATGATACTCGAGTGCTTCTCGATCTTCAATGCATCACAGTAAATGAAATTCTTGAAGAGTATTTTCATTAAAGTGTTTGCTTTCTTAGGATTTGGAAAAAAATTTTTTTTCACATTTTAAACTACTAGTTGGGGATTGGTTTGCACTTTGCCTAGAATTGAAATTTTTTAAGTGGCATTGGAATTATGAGCTTTTTTAAGGCTTAAAATTTTTCATTTAAAAGCTCAGTTTGACATTCTTTCAGGAGGTTTCTCTTTGACAACATTCTCAATATCTCCCATAATTACTGACCTGATCAGGATTTTATCACTTCTTAGGTAAATTTGGATAGTTCCTGTCCTCCTAGGAAAATCAATCACTTTATTGAGGTTTTCAAACTTTTAATTTTGGTCGCATCTTCAGTTCTTCCCCCTTTACCCAACTATACTCAATATTTGCAGTTTTTCCATCTTTGCTAGATCATGCTAGCTGGTGGTGTGTTTATCCTTATTGGCTATTTTAAAAGTAAAGATTTATTATGGTTTTTCTAATTTATTAATTTCCTGTTAATATTTGCATTTATTATCTCTTTTACACCTAGCATTGAGCAGCAAAGCAGGTGACAGGACAAACCCTTGTGTACAACATCGTTCTGTAGTGATTTTAATGTCTTGTAGGAAATAAAAATGAGAGAAATGATCCTAGTCAGTAGTTGAGTCTGGCATTACTACTGCCCTTCCAGGAAGACACTGCTGTACTTTTCAGAATTTGAGCCTCCTCCTCCTCCTCCTCCTCCTCCTCCTCCTCCTCCATTAGTTTGAACCTTAACCTAACATTTCCAACAGTGTTTAAGTGTAGTGTAGGAAATACAAAAGAAACTCCAGGAAAACATTCACTTGGTGCCACTGCCTTTGCTTTCTTGAAAGTCAAATACAATTGTCATCATTTCCTGTCTAAAGCGATTTCCCTTTTAAGGTGTTCTCAACACCAATGTGACATTGGACAAAGCACCTCACTTTTGTACTGTTCTGTTTCTTTGTTTGTATGACGGAGGAGCTGGTAGTAGCATTGCTGTCATTAGGCTACTATGAAGATCTATGCTGCTTGCTCTCATGAGAGTGCCTAGCATCCCACAACCCAAAGTGAGCATTGCAAACACAACTAGGGGAGCTACCAAGAGGTACCTGGAGGGTAGAGAGTAGAGCACAGTTATAGAGCTTGTACCTGTAATAGTTCTCTCACATCATAAAAAGTCAGAATCCTTATAAGAGACAGTGAGATAACTGAGAAAGTGTGCTGCCAACATGACTCACTGTCTGAGTTCAACCCTTGAGACCCACATAGTGGAAGAAGAGAATCAGTTCTCACAATTACCCTCTAAACTCCACAGGTACATGGCTATACACACACACACACACACACACACACACACACACACACACAGACAGACACACACACACATACACACTAAATTAATGTGAAAAATACTAAAAATCCCATATATGCCATTTTCATTACCCATTCACTTGCACAGTTCCTACGGTAAAAGGCAGAGCAATTAGAAACATAGAGGAAAAAATTCTGTGGCAGCTTAGAGCCACTTGGAAATGAAACAATGATACAACACATATACACAATAGAATTTTATTCACCTGTAAAGAAAAATGAAACCATGAAATTTGCAGGAAATTAGTTGATTTGAAAAATGTGAATTTTTCATCCAATCCTTTGGACGAAAAAGGATTTCATCCAAACTCAGAAAGACAAATAACAAAAATTCTCTCTGATACATAGTGAACTGGGTGTGTATGCTTGTGTGTCACACATGAGTGTGTATAAGAAGACACAGAGACAGGAATTACAGGTGATGAAGGATGGGAAGGACCAAGCACGCATAGGGCATAAAGGAAACTAAAAGGCATTGTGGAGGTTTCTCATTTTATTACAGCTGTTATGTTTGCCATGTTTTCGGCTTAAGTCTTTAGCACTAATCATAGGGCAAATAACATTTTAACACATTACTTGTTAACTGGAGTGACCAAAACCTCCCCAGGAGAAAAGTGTCTTATTCATTTATCCAAAGACTGAAATTTACTTTTATAAAACGGTTACATATTAAAACTCTGGACGCTTCTAAGATCAACTCTAGAACCTTAAAATTCACAGTAGCCCTTTAAAACCTCCCGTTCTTCCACTGAAGATTTTGACACAGCAGGTTGCTATAGATCCTGAGACTTCTTATCTTTAACAGTCCTCCTGGAATTGTTTGTAGCCAAAGTTGAGAGGAACTGTAGCAGATAAAATAAGTCTGGATCTGGAAAGTACAAGAAATAAATATACTTTTTTTCTCATCAAAATCACATGTGCCATTCCTTATAAGCTCAAGAAAAATCAGTTATTCTCATTCCCATAGCACCATGGCTTTTGTCCAATTAGGAAAGTACTTTGAAGATTAATTAGTGTTTAATGAAATATAAGCTAATTATATCCACCCATCTTTTGGCCATCCACCTTACCTCTTTCTTTACCTGCCATCCGGTATATCTCATCAACGCTTTCCTACAAAAGAGTTTGGGTGACCCTGAAAAAGGCTGTTTTCTAAGTTCCATGTACGCTACAGAAAATTTAAACATTGCTAAGTCAGGTCAGATACAACAGGTCTGACTGTTGTATCAAGAATGACTGTTTAATTCACTGACGTTCCCTTATTTTCATTGAAATATTTCTTTGGACATGAGTTATTTGCTTGAACGTGTGTGTGCTTGTGGTGTGTGTGTGTGTGTGTGTGTGTGTGTGTGTGTGTGTGTGTGTGTGTGTGGAGTATGGAGTTTGGTGTATGTGTGGAGTGTGTACTTTGGACATCGGTTTTTGCTTGTGTGTGTGTGTACGTGTGTGATATAGTGTGTATATGCAGCACACATAAGCAAATGGTTGCATGCATGTGGAAGCCAAAAGTTAACATCTAGTGTTGCCTTCAGTCACTCTCCTCTTAGCTTTTGGTGTGAGTTCTCTTACTGAAGAGTCACCCAGGATGTCAGGTCCATCGACTCCAGGCTTCCCATCTCATCTTGCTTCCCTGCTCCTGGGACCACAGCTAGGCTCTCCTCATGTAGGTTACCCTTACTTGGGTTCAGGCATACATGCCAAACTTGTCGCCTTGTTAGATGTCTCTCGTGCCTTGATCCCTTCTCTTACACACAATATTAATAATATAATGGCTCATCTGAGATTAGAAATATATATATATATATATTTGATTTTGACTCCAAAGGTTTTATTTTTTTCATTTTCATCACCAGAATTTCTACTTGTATGTTTCTCCTATATGCCAAGAACCTCCTGTTTTCCAGTGGTATTTATCTTCAAACATAAAATGACTGCAAATCCTTTTAGCCATTACTCACCCTGTACTGAAAGTCAGTGTAATTTGATTCACTAGCTCACCTACTTATTTTTTAACCATTTTAGCCTTTCTTGCTAGTTTGTGTTCTCTTAATGACTTAGTCTGCTGCTTTGATCCTCTGCTGCTCACAGAGATATGATCTTGTGAGGTGTTGATGCAAAAGGGATGATCAATTTCAAGATGTGAAACATTCCTGCAAATTCAAAGTAGCAATTCTCCTTTTTCCATTTAAGGTGTTAGGCTAGCTGCAGTCGTTAACAATCCACATTTGGCTCCTGGTTTAGATTTGCCTCTTTTAAAAAAACAAAATCTTTAAGTCTAGTTGGTGAATACAGTGAATTTAAATTGCTTCAAATAGTCTATTAAGACCTGAAGCTGAAGCATCCAAAAGAGACCTCAATTCACTGTTCTTATAGTTCTAGACAAGAGTAATCCCTGACTAGTGCTAACATGTTGTCACTCACAAAGGGCTACTCTGGAAAGATTTGGATAATTTCGTGATTGGCCCTGCCATGCCAGAAATTCAAGGGGTTAGCCAGTTCAACTAGAATTGGTCATATAAAAATCTATAATAAAAATTTCTCTAACAAAATGGTACATAAAAGAGCTATATCTATTGATTTATCATAATCAGTTAATAACTTTTTTTTTTTTTTGGTTTTGCGAGACAGGGTTTCTCTGTGTAGTTCCGGCTGTCCTGGAACTCACTCTGTAGACCAGGCTGGCCTCGAACTCAGAAATCCACCTGCCTCTGCCTCCCAAGTGCTGGGATTAAAGGCGTGTGCTATCAACGCCCAGCATCAGTTAATAACTTACATGGCCAGTGTACTCATCACAAGAAAAGGATAATGTGAAGCTGACACAAGCCAGGTTTCACTTGGCCAGCAGGAAGGAAGAGTGGAGAACAAAGGAATTTCTGGAAAAGGAAATGGGCAGTGTGCATAACGTGTTAGAATTATCCATGGTAATTTTTAATTATTAGTCACAACATGTGGATTATTTCTGCCAGGCAGCCAAGATCTTCATTCCAGAGAGGTTACAGATATCCTCTCTTGTATGGCTTAAGTATGATTTATCCTCCAAAAAATTGTGTTAAATCTCAGAAAAAAAGTAATTACTAACTGCTCTTTAATCTCTTAAGCAGGATTCCTTTTTGTTATCCATTTTAAATATGTAACAAAGGTTTTTATGCTTTAGGATATGCAACCAGATGCTAATTTGAACATTATTGGTTCAGAGTCAGGAAAATCTATGTTTACATTATGTATTTTAATTTCATAATGTTGATGTCTCATAATTATGTTAATATATTCTTAAGTATAGAGTTAGATGAAATATATTATAGAATGAGGAAATTGGCATGGAACGTTGTTTAGGTGAACAATGTTATTACTATGTGCTTAATTATTAGATGCAAGATCAAATAATTAAAGAATTTAAAATGAACTCAGTGGTCCTTATAACAACAAAAAGTAACCTTAACTTTTAATTTCTTGGGAAAGTAACTCTTTTTCATTAAAAAAAAAAAACACATAGATTTTTCTTCTACTTATTCTTGTCATTGTCGCTGTGTATTTCCATATCATATTTACCTTGAGATACACTTCTTGATTTTCAGTATGCATATCAGAATGTATATTATTATTCCTATAAAGCATTCTGACAATAAGACATCTTACATTTTATACTAAATCTCATAGTAGAAAGATATAAATTTAATAATAGCCAAGGAAAGAATCTAGACTTTTCTATTGGGAACTATAGAAATACTTTTCTGTCTGCCTTTTTTTAATTATCAATCTACCTTCCTCTCATAGCTTTGCTGCCTCTATTTGTGCCTCAGTAAATATCCAGTTAGACCAGGCTGCTGTCAAATTAGATAATAGGAAAAGGGAATCCATTGAAAAGGAAGAGAGTTCATTCACATAGCTTGAGCTGCTATGTAGTTCTACTTGCGTTATTTGTCTACCAGAGGTATGTGTTTTATAACTATGATTTATATATGCTGAGTTAGTTAACTGTATAAAGCTGTTGGATGCTAAAGTTTCTTTGGCCAAGGGCAAATTGCCAGTGGCCAAAATCTTGTCTCTGTTGATTCCTTTTCAGTAATAACTGAGATGTCAGTGGAGCTCTTGCTCAAGTCCAGACCCTACATTGCTGTCCCTCTGCAGTAGCAGATAATGACACACACAGCAGGGCTTCTGTAAGTCCTTTGGTACTTAACTAACCTGAAAAATAGCTTCAGGCATGGCTGAACAGACCCCTCCCTCCCAGAAGCCAGGTCCATTCGAGGATCACTGATAGTGAAAGGACAAACTTTTGGTGAAATTGACCATTTAGAGAAAAATAGCCTGTCTTTTTCTTAGACAAATAACAGTCCTTACCTCGTGAAGATGGAGTTGATACTTTTCTCATCGTCCTTGTCCCCAGCTTTTTGAAATTAGAGAAAGGTATTACATTGTGGAATTTCAATCTTGTGTAAACAGACTACATTTCAGTTTGTTCAATGAATATGCAAGAGTTTATATAAATTGTTTAGGACTAGTTACTGTGGCATGCATTTTATATGCTTGTTAATATTAGCATCATTAAGCTTTTATATGATGTTCTTAAAAGAGGCTCAAGGACATGAGAACTACTACAAAAGGAAGTGGAATGCAGTTCATGATTATTTTAATGTGTCACTGAAAAAATGCTGGCTTTTCAAAGCAAGACCATAATTCTTTAATCAAAGGCTGCCGGCAATGGAAGGAAATTACATTATCCTACTGCATCACTTATCTTGGATTCAAATATGAAAAATCGTCTCGTGAAGAAAGACGCATCAATTCTGCATTTGAAGAGAAGGGCAGAATTAAAATCTCAGTCCTCAGCTTTGTCATTGACTTGTTGTCTGGAAAAGCATCTTTGTTTCCACGCATCCTACATGCAAACGAAGCACACTGTACAGTCTTTGGCTACATCTCTTCATGGAGAGAAGGAGTTCTAATTACTGCAGATGCTGCTGAAGGGAAAGAAAAACCCAACGGGGCCAGGGAGATATACTGAATTGAAGACTGGTTTGTTTTTAGTCTTTGGGGGAAAGCAGATAGCACAGAGCACAGTTCTGAGTCCGACTTGGAAGAACAAAACATGGTCACTACCTACTTTTATTCTGAGTTTAAAATGATTTAAAGCAACTTTGTAATTTTCCCAATGATCAGCTTTCTTTACCTGTAAAGCAGGGATGATAACTACCTTCCAGGGCTTTATAAGGATGAACTCAGTAACACTAATGAAGCATTTAATACAATATAATTAGACAGTTCCTGATAATGACTAAGTCTTAGAGGACTTCTGTATTTCTTGAAAGCTTACAATTAAAGAAATAAACAAAACACTACAACATAGAGCTTACACTTGATTAATTTTCCAACTAGGAGTAGTTTATTTTGCACAAATTCACCCTATCCTCACGGGATTAAGATACATGCCAGAATATATTTGAAGAAAGAGAATCTCGGTTCACCTTAAACTTGTCTCTGTCTACAGTACCTCCACCCAACTTGCTGTTTATTATAAGAACTAATCAGACTTTGGAAAAACGTTCTTCTATTAAACACAGCTTTCTATGTTAAATAATTTTATTAAAAGCTGAGTGTGGAGACATGCACCTGTAATCCCAGCATTCCAGGCAGAGARAGTAAGAGGCCTTTCCTTTACAYTTGAATTGGAAGTCAAACCATCATTGCTCCTAGTTATATTCGGATTTGAACTGAGCTCTTGGTTTCCAACCTCTTGATAGCAGACCTTGAAACCTCTCTACCATGGCTTAGCCATTTCCTTGTGACAAATATCTTCATAATTATGCCTGATAAATTGTATATTTATCAATTTGTGTGAGGAGATGTAAATACATATATTTCTAGCTGAATTTTTTCCTCTGGAGAAACCTAATAGACACACATAGCCTTTTAACGTAAATGTGGATAAGTTGAGTGCTACCTATAGTATCTAGATAAGTCCATTTATTTAACATTTTTAAATCATAAACATTGCAAAGTTGTTGATCTCATGTTCAGAGCCCAAAGCAGTCAGACAGATAATTGCAGAACACATTGTGGCATTCTCTCTAATCTAACACTACTATTAGACCCATCACCTTAGCAACTGCGCTGAGGTGGAAGGCTTCTGGGAACATAGCTCTTGTAATGTAGTGCAGCTAGAACTGGAATGCATTCAGACTTCACATTCCAGAAGATTCCTCACGTTGAACAGAGTGTGAGGATTTCTAGAATGTGCTATCTCAGTATCATAACACGGTTCTCCTCCAATTACTTTTCTATATGGCTCAGACCTACCCAGGTCTTAAAAGCCTTTGTATTATCTGTAATTGCAGCTTCTTTCTGTTTCATATTGTAAAACTTAAGCAGCTCTTGCTACCTATTATTCTTTATTGATAATTCTTTGTATTCTGAGAAATCACAGCATATTTGTAAAAAACTATGTATAAGAAAATTGCAACCCTAAATTTAATTTTTTAATTTTTTGTGTGTATATGAGGGTTTTGTTTGCATGCATGTCTGTGCAGCAGGGGTATGCCTGTTCACCACGCACATGCTTGCAGTGCCCACAAAGACCAGAAGGTGCGAGGTCCTCTGGGACTAAAGTAGCAGATGGTTGGGAGCTGCCGTATGGGTTCTTGAAATTGAATCTTGGTTCTCTGGAAGAGCATTCAGTGCTTTTTAACAGCTGAGCTATCTTTCCAGCCTCTACAACCATATTTATATTGGTTTATCTCTCCAACTTAAAAAAATGATCATTATGACTGATTTTTTTTACAAACTTGAATTTGGTTAAGGAAAAAGGAGAAATACTGTAGTTCTGAAAACAGCGATTATGGCTAAGATCACCAGATGGTAGGAGATGTGATAAATTATCAGATGTGAAATACATTCCAAAGATAGCAAGCACTTGGTGGAAGGAGACCAGTCGAAGAGAAGTCTCTTGGTGGAAGAGAGAAACACCATCCAGGAAGAAGCCTATAGTTCATATTTGGAGAAAGAGGATAGATGATGATGGTATTTAATTATTGAGAGTTCTTTTAGTATATGTGGTGCTAAAAAATATACACTGTAAAAGGTATCTGAGAAGATATGTCAAATACGAGGAGAATAATGGCCTTAGGTTGGCAATATAAATTGTAACATTAGTAAACCTCAGGTAGCATTTGAAAGAGACACTTAATGTACTATTTGAAGAGATTTTTAAGAAAAATAATGACCCAAGGACCAAGCACTAACATGTACCACAATTTAATAAAGGGAACATAAAAACCAGCAAAGGGCATCAAAGAAGAATGGCTCAGAGGCAGACTGAGGACATGTTTCATGTAAGCACATCTGAATTCTCTGAGCCTCATGCCTATGGCCACTTGTGGCTCCCATGCTCATGTGTCCATGGATTTCCCTTCAGTTCAGTGACCTTCCATAAATCACACTTCAACAATTCACTAGCATTCACATTTACCTGGAAGGAATATTTAGCATCAAAGATTTAATTCAAAATACTGACTGATGTTGCTGGTTTGCATTTAAAACTGCTACTCTGGGTATTTTCCCAGAATCTAAATGTCATTCTTTTGATTGACAGGTCTACATGAGTATCTAATCAGATCTTAAACATATACATCCATAATTATGAATATAAAGCAGACACTGACTATAGACCAGTTAGTTTCCATTTCCTTACTCCACTGCTCTCATAGATTTCCCCAAGAGCTTAAAGAACCAATTGATAGTAATTGCATAACACATAATATATTATTAATATATGGGTACTTCCTGAATAGTTGAATAGTACTCCAAAAATAACTCTGAATCTTTCATATTCTTCCTCTTTTTTTGCTTTTTATCTTAATCTCTTCAAAGGTTACTTGTGAATAGGACAATCTTAGCTTTCTTGAGCAATTTTGCTCACATAATCTTCCTTTTAAGAAATGTCAGCTGATTTGTGGCTTGATATCATGAGGCAGAGACTAGCTCTACCTTTCTCTGTATTTTATAACAATTAAGGTGCTTATTCTTAATATATTTATATATAAAAACGTACAGCCTTCCCCACAGCTCACTTAGTTTTCCCGTGAATGTGCTGATTACCATTTGATTGACAAAGGTGTCTGCTTGCGATGTGATGTCTCAGTTTAGAACACAGTGGCTGCTGCTATTTGCATAAGTGCCAACTAAAAGCAAACAGGTCAAGGCCGGCTTTTTCTCCCTTGAAAGAACACTATTCTATGGGGAAACCTTAACGTGATCTGAGACCCTAATAGCACAGCACACTCTATTTCATGAACAGCGGACTAAATCCAACCCTCCTCACATCAAAATATGTAAACCAAAAGTAGCCATAGTTTACTTACATCTGCATCTACTTTGTTTTAAATGATGAGCTTTGGTATAAAGGAGGAAAAATGTATACAGTAGTTACTTACTCATTTAAGTTCTAGCTCATATTCTTTTATCATCAAACCATGTAACCACGGGAAAATCAGTAGAGTGAATCATAGGTAAGAAAATTGTCTGGTGAAGTATTGAACATGGCTCTAACTCCAAAGCCATAGCTCTCAACATCTGTCTCCTTGCCTTACAATGCCTCCTTAAGCCATGCCTTAGTGGGAAGATATAATAGTGAATTCCATGAATTACAAAATTGAGTCTCTAAAATATTTAGTCTTGAACCTTTGGAAGTAGTTACAGTTATATCTCTTTTCCAGGGGCAGTAATTATTGTTTCTCTCATTTTTATTTTGAAGACATGATGACATGGATTGTAAGAGCATACTACACATTAAGGAGGAAACCTCAGAAAAGACATCAATGGGGAAGGGTGCATGGGTGGCCACCACAACTACCCGTTTACCTGTTGCAGCAACTCTCATAGAAAGAGATAAGATACATGTAGATAGATAGATAGATAGATAGATAGATAGATAGATAGATAGATAGATAGATAGATAGATAGACAGACAGACAGATGGTATCCTGTCATAATACTATATAAGCATGTATTTCAGTCTTTCATTTATGCACATTTGTCTCATTACATCTGCTAATAGGAAAAGTACCTTGCTTTGTTATACTATCCCAAGTTGTTGCCACCATGGCTGGAAGATAAAGTTCATATCCTTTACCTTCCATACCTAATTCTGAATAGTATTATATTTACAATGATATCTATGGCATGATGTCTGATGCCATTGGTTATGCCTGTTCATGGATACAGCCTGTTTCTCTAACTACATTATGAATTCCTTGAAGTAAGAACGATGTCTTAATTTTATATTTATTTGTAACCAAAAATAAAAAATTATCCATGTCCATATGATAAGTGGTTCATGAAATCTTGAATTCAGATCAGGAAGAATATGAATTTAATTTTTAGAAGCTGCCTCCAAACATCCCTTTCCACATGAACTTTTCAACACCTGGAGTTTCCTAGCTAGCAGAGTAGGACGCCAGACTGAGCAGTGACTAACCTCTCTGATTCCAAAATAATGCAGTCAGAGCTGGATAAATACAGTTGAACCAGAAAGTAACAGAAAAATCTGATGAGGAGCCTTAAGATCTATTTTAGAGGTTCCAGAGTTCATACTAGTGGTTAGAATTGAAGTCCAACTCTAAATCTAGAAAAATCCTCCAATGCACATGAGAATCAATGTCAGATCTGACAAAATCCCTTAGAGTTTACCTAAAGATCAATAAATATATTCATGAGATCCTAAAGCATCTGAAGTAGTTTGGAGAGGTCACTCTGTGGTTCCTTGCATTTTATGGGGGGAATTCAACTGAAATGTAAGTAGTTAGAGCAAAGAGAGATATAGTACCTGAGTCATACTGCCAGCCTGCTAGAGTCACTGTTTATTCTAAAAAAGGGTGTGGAGATATGTTTCTCTTTTGGGCACTTCTACTAATTTTCCAAGTCCATTATGAAGGTTTTTTATAAAATAAAAATAAGATTAATATAAAAACAAAGTAATTTGAATGGGTTAATTTTTCAGCCACCCAAAATAACAATACACTAAATCCTACAATTTTGACTAATAGAAGCTTCTACATATAAAATTGGACCACTAATAAATACAACTGCTTTTCAGGGTTGCTTTTTCCTTCTTGATTTATGTGTCACAGCCGCTTTTAAGGAAAACAGATTTGGGAAGAATTAAAGCAATGTTTTCCAATCCTTTCAGCTAGTTCAAATCTGTCCTGTTCTGAGGACTCACTGGACTTGTATGACTGTAGAAGATAATCCTGTGCCAAGCAACTCCTCATGGAAGTCTCTGTTGCGATGATGAATACACAGTTATCATGAATGGAGCAGAACAAAAGTACTCATTTACATGCCAACCATGACCAATAAAGGACTTCTGTCATCCAGTTTTGTCTAAGGTGAAGGCTACTGAGTTCATAGTCAACACCAGTTGGACCAGTCACAGTAGCAGAACATGTGTGCCCAGCAGTTAACTTTGGATCACAATATTCTAAGAAAGAGCCCTCATGTGGTCTTGTCTGGAATTTCATACATATTTATACTTTAGGTCTTGCCTGGACTTAGAACCTGGACTTTGACTTAGAAGTGGCCACACGGTTTTGATCCTAAGCTTACAATTTTCCAGCTGCTATCTATGTCACGTCTCTGGCTTTCACTTTCTTTATCT
Source organism: Apodemus speciosus (assembly GCA_002335545.1). Classification (NCBI taxonomy): domain Eukaryota; kingdom Metazoa; phylum Chordata; class Mammalia; order Rodentia; family Muridae; genus Apodemus; species Apodemus speciosus. Next base: position 50,957 of record BDUI01002779.1, on the reverse strand, counting down.
ACAAATTAAAGATTAAAAATCATGCCTTCTTCCCAGGGTTAAGTGCTCTGTACACTTTTGTTTAAAATAATAAGAAGAAACCTTATAATTTAGCTTTTCCATTGATATGTAATTACATGATTACTACCCCTTAACTCAGTCAAAGGTGTCCACCCCAAAGGAATTGTTACAGAAGTCAGCGCCATACAGTAGAGATAATCTGGATTTGGGAATTCTTTATCAGTCACACTTTATCTAACAATCCTCTCTAAAATTCAAATTTTAATGGCTTAAAACAATGATGTTCTACATTTATTTGTAACTCTTACAATCTGAGTAGGCCTAAATAGGTGAGAATAGTTCAAATCTGCTTCATATGGTATTAGCAAATGCATCTGAGCTAGGGCTATTGTTCCTGGTATTCCTTCAGGCAACTCTTTATTAATACTACAATGCTATGTTAAACAATCATTCTGTTTTCCAAACCTGATTGGGTACACTGCAATCCCTCTGAGAACTGGATTCCAACACCCCTGGGTAACATTTATACAGTATTTTATTAGGCAAGCCAGTAAAATGGTCCTGGAATTCAGGGACAGGAACATTAGCTCCTTCTTCTAGATGGACAGAGTAAAAAGGAAGAATATAGAAAGTGAAATCTGAGCATCAGTTTTATTCATTCCTTCCACCTAAGGACTTAGGAGTCTGTGAATCACTAATATAGCAGTTCTCTGCCTCTGTAATTCTGAGACCCTTTCATGGAGTTCCTTGTGTTGTGGTGACTCACACCATAAAATTACTTAGTTGCTATTTCATAACTGTAATTTGCTACTGTTATGAATAATCATGTAAATATCTTTAATGTAGGGTATCTAATATGTGGCCCCTAAAGGGGCTGTGATCCACAAGTGGAGAACCTCTGCTCTAAAGAGATACTTAATCTTCATTCACAGGACAGGCTAAGTACATGTTTACTTCCTGTTCTTTACCTTTAGTTCCCTTGGGAGGACCAAAATGAAGTAAAGATCAGATCAAGAGCATCCTTTCTGTGACAGAGAGTAAGATCCTACTGCCTACCTCTCTGTTCTCCATTCTCAGTTGTCACACATTTTAAATTAATGGTCACCCATCTATGGCTTCTTAGCACTTAGCTAAGTATTCTAAGTTGGCAAAGCCACAGGTTTTCTCTAAGCACCTCCAGGTGGCCTTTAGTGGATCTCAGCTGATGAAAAGTTTGAGTCAAACCTCCTCAAATATTCTATTAACATTTGGGAACACTTCACTCAGACATAATAATGAAGGAACAGAATGAAAGAACAGGTGTGTTCTTTAAGGGCATCACTGTAAGGTAGTAGAGCACCATGGATGACTCTGACAATCAATGAATCCCCTCAAGGCTCAGTGGTCACCTGGGGCAGGGGCTCTTCTCTTATAACCATCAATTTTTAGATATATCATTGACTGAATGACTGCAAACAGTCCAAAAGATGGGATTGAGTTAGTAGTTTCAAATTGTGTGGCAGAACATTGTTCATTAATAGTTTTGACTGTAAAGTAATAAACATTCATTATAAGTCAAATATCCAAGTCACAGCACAGAACATAATATCAAATGTTTGGTTATAAAAATGACAGAGAAAAACACTTACTAGCATTTTTTAGATTAGATTAAAGAAGGGAGATATTTGTATACTTCTCACAAAATTTGTTTTTCTGTAACATAGCGACTCTTAGTACTCAAATCATGATGTGATAATGAAGCCTGGAGAGATCTATCTGGAGCTGCAAAGGCGACGAAGCACTTTGAAGCATTTACTGCTTTCCCAGAGGACCCAGGTTCATTTCCCCACACCCTTATTGGGCAGCTCACAGCTGCCTATAACTGCAGGTCAAGTAAACACAATGCCCTCTTCTGGCTTCTGGGCGTGCTTCCTACATGTTCTGCATTTATAGAACAGCATGCACATACATATATAAATAAATGAAGATAAATACAACTATAAAAATTAAGTCAGCTATGTTAAGATTAACTAGAATTATTTCAATTTCAGATCCTACTGGTGTGGGGTAGAGATGCAGTTCAGTTGATATTCAGTTTTCACCATAGTGTTTAAAATAAATGATGGGATAAGTTCACTGGCAATTAAAATTGTCTGTAAAATATAAAAATGAGACCTTTGCAAGTGTATGTAAAGCTAACTGTTCCCAGCAGTTGATCTATGTGAAGGTGTCTAATGAGGACTTTCATTGATGTCACCATTTTGTTTCATGGATTTCATTCATTCTTTTTGTTTCCTCTTGGAATTTTCCTACATTTTCTTATTCTCCTCTATGAGGTTCTGGTCTTGAAAAAATTTAATGCTGCTAAGTGGACAGCAGGTCTACAGCAGATACCTTTGCCTTCCCAGCAAAGGTACTCTATGACATTTCAGCAATCACCTAGAAATATTTGCATAGTGTGTCTCATTTGACTGTATATAAACAAGCAGGAAACTCTATGGGTCTAGTTTCAACATCTGGGTTGACATTCCTTGTACCTTCTATTTCCAGAATTCCCTAAAATATATCATAAATTAGTATGATTAAACAGTTTTAATATGTTACAAGAAAGCAGCTCTGCTGGTACAGCCACTCTGGAAATCAGTCTGGAGGTTCCTCAGAAAACTGAACACAATACTTCCGGAGGACCCAGCCATACCACTCCTGGGCATATATCCAGAAGA
>BDUI01002778.1:25839-44685 GCA_002335545.1 Apodemus speciosus | reverse complement strand
GTGGGCAAGTCTGTGGAGGTATTTTATTGATATGGGAGGGCACAGATGACTGTGGATGGGGCTTCCCCTGGGCAGGTGGTCCTAGGTGCTATAAGAAACCAGACTGAAGCCATGAGCTCAGTAAGCAGCCCTTCTCTCTCGGCTCTGCATCAGCTCTTTGGATGATAGACTAATGCTGTAAAATGCAATAAGCACTTTCTTCCTTCCCCAAGTTGTTTTTGGTCATGTGTTTTATCATAGCAATAGAAACCAAAACTAGGATAATATTGTTAGCAATTTAGACATTTGGTTATTCCTTCATTATTTATATTTTCTCAGTCATATCCCCCTGTACATACACAAGGCATAGATCCTGTGATGCTGCAAACAATTTTCTTGGCCAATTTTCCAAATTCTCCTCCTTGTCTTTTACTTTCAGAGAGTTCTCCTTGAGCATCCACTCCTGACTCCTATGTCTTTCATATTTCTGGGTTGTTACCATTTTGAGGACAGCAGCATATGTTTCTTGGTGCCCTTATTTATTCATTATGCAGCATAATTTGACAAGAGTATCATTTCTATTTGAGAGATTCCCTGGTTGTTCATGCTGAAAACATGGCCTTTATCTAGGACATGTCTTTGGCCTGCTGTCAGCTTCCTGCTTCCCACGGCAGCCCACTCAGCCATGAGCACATGCTAACTTCCTTCAAAATTAAAATGTGTCATATTTTATACTTAATCATTGTGTCACCCTGACTCCAAATGCTTTCAATGTGTAACATAAAATTGCAAACGATTCAACCTGTCTAACTTACATAGCTAAAATATTTTCACATTAACTGATTCAATACTACACTCATTACTTCAGTGTGCTAGCTGCTGACGTTGGCTCTAACCACATCGTGTCTTGCATTACCCTCATATCTCACCTTAAATATCTGCAGATCTGACTTCAGCTTCCTTTTGCATTTCCAGTTTGTAAGATGGCAATAGGGATCCTTCTAACGAACGTTTTCAAACTGCATTTGGACACATTTGAAATAATGGTAACAGATGTATATAACTTCAAATTAATGGATGTAATCAGACATATGTATATACAGGTAAATGATTTGCAACATGTACAGTACAGCTTTCATTTATCTTATTTTCCTCAATTATATCCTAATATTTTTACAAAAATAGATTTGTTTTGTTTGAGCAGATCATAACTTGTTACTCAATCATATGTCACCCCCACACTATTTGTAGAATAGTGATAGGTAAGAATGATTATTTCCCCAAAGTTTAGACACTTTGAGCTCTTATTCTTGGCATGCCAATCACTGAAAAGATAGTCTAAGAGGTTGAATTGGATTAACCAATACACTCATCAGTTAGGTAGAKTCCCATAGTCTGTTATAAGCAGAGTGCTTTAAATGCAATGAAATCTTTGTTTTGAAGAGGAATATTCATATTGGCCATAAACATCTTCCCTGAAGGCTGATAAAATATACAGCATCATCTTTGATCCACTATTTGGTTTTCTTTTCTTTCACCACAACCTGTATTCTGCTGAAGCAAAAGCAAACCTAAAATGCAAGTTACTTAGAAAACTGATCAGACCTTCAATTTAGAAGGGAAAGACTTTAACATTTATGTATTCAAAYCAGTATTTTAATCCAAGCTTGTGACTCAGATCCAGGCTTTGTCTTGAGCATCTGTGAGACCTAGGACCATCAGTCCCCTTCTTTAAGCCTCAGATTCTTATCTAAGAGATGGATGACCCTTAATTCCTTCTGCCTCATCTTTGAATCTGTGAAGATTATGTGTCCTGCTGACATTAAACCTGCACCTTCACACAAGATCAAACCATAAAATCTTATGTGCAAATAAAGGAAGAATAACACATGTAAAGACACATGCTACCACAACACCGAAGCATGAGGTAGCTCTTGATCTCAGCAGCACCWCTGAATTCTGTAAARTTACAAGGAGAAATTGAAATATTTGCATTTAACCATGCTGGTATCAGTAACACTAAATGAGTCATGGMTTCTTGGGCACAGTTGACATTTTTTGGCATCATTGGACATGTCTATAGCACTTGAAGGCTTTCTTCATTGACAATGTACCCAGATACAAAGAAAGAAACCCCAAGAATCTGTGTAACACTATAAAGTAAACTCAAATTTTCTACATAGTTTTCATGGAAAGGTTTGCATTGAAAAGGATCCCGAGCCCTTATTCTGTAACCACTTTGACACTCAGAAATGGAGCTTACTAATATTAAAATATTACAAACCTTGAGGTCTTAATGTGTGGTAGGCACTATTCTCACTATTTGGCATATCTGGATTTGTTTAAACTTTTACAATGGCCTTACAGAGTTGGTTCTCTTACTGCACATTTTATAGATGAGAAGACTGAAGCCTAAGGGTGGACAATATAATTATACTCTTTTATGTAAAAGGAAATTATGATACAATGATTTACCTGAGTCACACATCTAGCAAGTAGCAGTCAGGATGTAAACTGGTCCATTGTGTTCTGTGGCCCTGACTCTTGTATGATGTATTGTGGTACCTCTCAGAAGACGTTCTGTTTCTACTCACTGGGTTATAATAGTGCAGGCTCATTTATTTGATCATAAAGATTACTACACTTGATCTTAGCCAAAAGCTGGAGAAGAGATCATAAGGATTACTATTTCATGATAATGACAGGGACTAATAAATATCAGTGATAAGTTTTTAAAAAAAATTAAACTTGGCTCATGTATTTAGTTTAAAAGTTGAGATTGTTCTCTGCATTTTAGAGGAATCCTCATTCATGATTAAGGTGGTCATTGCTGTTTGTTGTTTAAAATGCCAAACTCTCTAAAGCCTGACCTCAATCCTTTCAGATTGTCTAAGGATTCAGACTTGTCACCTAGTCTGAATTTAGGACAGAAATCATGCTGAGATGAGCTGCTCATATATACTTTAGCAAACCCAAGTACAAAGGAGAAAGCAGTTGCAACTTAATTTATGGAAAGTGCAGACTTACTTCTTTCTAAACAAAAATAAGCCATTATCTGAAATTTCTTTATATAATCTTTTGTACTGAATCCCCAAACAAAATAGAGTATTCACAAGCAGCATTCTTTAGATTGACCCCAAGTACTAAGAAATCCATAAAGGGCATTTAATGTATTTGTGTCTAAATTGTCAACTGTGCTGTTCCTGTGGCTTTCTTTTGGTGTTATTGATGGACAGACTCTGCTTGCATTAACATTACTCTTTGAAGATCACTGAAAAAGGTAAAACTCAGTCTCCTGCAGCCATCAGTCATTCAAGATGCTTTTCTTTATGGAGACATCCCTTTCACTTATCCCCTAGGAATCTCTGAGCCCACTTTGGGCTGGGCTAGTATCTAGTAACATCTTTGAAGTGGTGGGGCTTGCTGAGTACCCCTCACCCACCTGAAGTTGTATATGATGCAGCAGGATCCCAATTAGCAGAAACCACTGGAAGAACAAAAGGTGCTATTAATCCAAACACAATAGTTAAATTATACTGCAGGATAACATACATAGGCCAGAACTGTTACGTGCCATAAAAGAAGTCTGAAGGTCAAGAATAAGTTTAAAATACATGGCTGCACAGATACTAATACCCAACAATTGGTCTGAAGTCTGGGATCCCTGTGATTGAATTAGGGAAAGGCTAGAAGAAGTTGAGGAGGAGGGCAACCCCATAGGAAGACTAGCAGTCTAAACAAACCTGGACCCCCCAAGATCTCTCAGACACTGAGCCACCAACCAGGCAGCATACACTAACTGGTCTGAGACCCTTATACATATACAGCAGGGAATGGCTGGTCTGGCCTCAGTGAGAAAAGATGCACATAACCCTTGAGAGACTTGAGACCTCAGGGAATGGGAAGGCCTGGCAGGGTGTCATGGAATGTGGGAGTAAGGAGATGTGTGGGGAGGAATGGGATGAGGAACTGTCAGAGGGCAGAACAGGACAGGGATAACAACTGAACTGTAAAAAAGATAATAAAAAATGGCTGCAGGCTGAAGAAGAATGAAGATATGCAATGTAAGAAGTATGTAGCCATATCCATCCATGATCTTCCTCCCTCCTTGCCTCTTGGTCTAAACCCAAATATAACACATACCTTCTTTCCACAGCTCTGGAGTGGATTCCACAGGATATTTTCCAGATCAACATGTCAACTTCAGAATTGTGACACCAGCCAGGCAGCCCGAATCGATTAACCTGAAAGCCTCTAAGAGCATGGACCTTGGTAAGTAATGGGAGATGCATCAGGTCAGCTGTCCAGTCCCTATCCATCTGACTTTCAAAAGTAGTCCGGTTTTTGTCTCTTCAGCTTCAGAAGCTGTTCACCCTATCTTTCTATTCCCTCTCACACATGTAATTGTGAATAACCTGCTTGAACAGGAAAGAGAAATGCTTAGTGTTATGAAGCATTCCACATGATTCTCTCCCACTGTTGGTCAAGGGAAGAAACCCAACTAATGCTGGAAAACTTGAAATTTGGGAAAAATCTTGAGCTTGCCTGGCTTTGCATTGGTGTATTGGTTCCAGTTTGCATATATCATGCCTGGTGGACATAGCTGTTGTTTGGCCTGGGAGGAAAATTGGGTCAAATGCTACTCCCCATTGTTTTTTTTTTCAACTAAATATCCCCAAATCCTAAGACATTAGAGAGGGGAGCAGTGGATCTGCTGCAGTGACTAAACAGCAGAGGATGTGTTGGCTTCAGGGGGAGATCCAGGACTCTGGCAACAGTGTAGACCAGGGCATGAGGCTGAAAGACTTTTCAGACACTGAAGAACATTGCTCTCATCCTCTGGGAACTTACAAAGTGTAGCATACACTCAGAGCAAAATATTCATTTTATCTTGAGTGTTCAGGGACCAACCTCCGAAAGTGTTTTTTTCTTAAGGCATATTACATATCTCATTAACATTAACAAGGAAACAGAATCATCAAAACTGCAAGCTCTACCCAATGGTCTGATAAATAGGGCTTATCTATTGCTCATTTACAGAAACTCAGGAAAATGTTCAATCACAATGAAACAAGAGAAATTGATTCTAGTTTCTATAAATGAACTAAATTGTTGGGAAGCATTTGCTCTAATTGCCTATAGTGTGAGACAGACAGAAAGCCCAACAAGGCACTGTCATGAGCACTGGTCAGAACGGGATTTCCTTTAAGAGCAAACCTGTGACAAACTAAAGGGCTAATATGACAGTGACATCTGTGATTACTAATAATTTAAGGAGCAATTCATTTTCTTGAAGTACTTGATAAACATTTCCTGTTCTGTCTTGCCAGTTTCTCTATAAATAAGATGAATCGATAAAAACGGCTCTTAAATTTGGGGAGGAAAATATATTGCTGTTTTCTTCATTTAATTAAAAAAAAGTGGCTAGCATTATAATTCTAAAACCTGTGCCAAAGATAAAACTAGTATATCATCTATTTTCAGAGAGGAAAAATATTATGAATTCTACACCGTTATTAAACCTCAGTCATGTCCAAAAGTGGTTATTTTTTTAAACATCTATCAAGTCCAAGTAGTCCTGCCCTGCCTATATATTCCTGAGGCTATGGCCTACCACTGGAGAGTGGTTCACTTACAAGAGGCTATATTCTTAAAGAAAAGCACACTTTTCCATTTCACTGCTAACATCGCCTCAGCTTGCGGTAGGACTTGATGCCTACCTCCTCTCTCTGTGTTGGACTTTGGTCTGGCCTGAGCTTGCACAGGTCAGGTGCATGCTGTTCCTGTCAGTTCATAGTAGACACGGTTTCCTTGTGATCATCACTGTCTCTGCTCTTACACTCTTTAGTCTCCTCTTCTGTAATGATCTTAGGTATAGGAGGCATGATACAGATGTTCTATTTAGGGGACATACAGATGTCCTATTTAGGGATTCTGGAGTCTTTCTTTCTATATACCTTGACCAGTTGTCTGTCTCCATGTTAATCACTGCCTACTATGAATAGAAGCTTCTCTGATGAAGGTTGAGGAATGTGATGCTATAATTAATACCAACACCTTATTATTGAGAAAACTTTCTCTTTCAAATTGAATCTTATTTCTGAAATATGTATATTAGCCTTCATCTATCACATTTTATTGGTCATGATAGGTACACTCTCGTGAAAAATGGTAATAGTAATGTTTGTTCAATTTATTCAAAAGTCCATGGGGGTATTTTGTTTAAAGACCTAAGTTCTAAGTGGAAAAAGAAAGAAAGAAAAAAAGAACTATATGGTTTAAAATGCACTGTTGCAAAGTGACTTAGTTGGATGCTATTAAAAGTTTTTTCCTAGCAGTTGTTAAAGTTGAGCCCCTTCTGAGAGTATGAGTTTAAGCTAAGAGAGTTTGCTAGTGGGCAGAATAGGAACATCTTGGTCTTTATCCACAAAGAGAAAGTTGAGTGAGCTTACTAAATGTGTTATCTTTTACACTAGATAAGCCCTGTGGTACTCTAGCACTGATCATTTGGAAGTGTCTCCTCTTTGATTACAGAAGTCAATTTGTTTGTGGCTTAAAGTACCATTGAGAACTCTAGATTGTATGTATGTATATATGTATGTATGTATGTATGTATGTATGTATGTATGTATATACCTATGTACATACACACACACATATATATATAATATAGTTTAAAGTGTTGATAATGATGATGTTTAGAGGAATAGTGCTCTCAACAGGATAAAATACAAATTCAAAAGTTAGAAACTAATAATGAACCTTAGAGCTAGAAATGTGGTTCAGCTGGTACAGTACTTCCCTGGCATACACAGGGCCCTGGATTTAATTCCCATTAAAGAAATCTACAATATTAAGACAGAATACTCACATAATATTTTCTTAACCTGGAAAAAGCATCAGCTTCATATGGCTAAAAATAAAAAGACATGAAAGGATAAATGTTCATATTTATTTATTGAGTGATGACTTTAGACTGGCTAGTTCTCTGTCAAAAACTTTCCATGACCTAAGTGTGGTGGTAGATGCTTAAGACATGTATAAATAACTCCAGCCACTTGGTTGGATGAGGCAAGAGGAGGTTGATGTAAGACCATCTGGGACCATGAAGCCAACACTGTCTTTATACGTCTATAGGAATCTTCAAAGGTTGTGGGCCCCATCTCTGTGTCAAACCATAACCTTAACTTCTATATTGAATTCTTTTCAGATGTTGAAATGAATTTTAAAAGGCAAGATGCCAGTTACTTATTTTTACTTATTTACTATTTTTTCCTTATATTCTTTCCAAAGATAGGCAAAGTCTTAGGAAAACTTCAGCCTCCACATCCCCACCTCTTCCTCCAGTCACCAGATACACTCAGGGCTTACACACAAATGTCCCTGCCTGCTGTGCTGTGCACTTTGCTCAGCCCTCATGCATATGATCATGCCACATGTACACTGGAATCATTGCGTAGCACTGAATGAACACCTCTTTTGATTTATACTTTGCTTTTCTCTTCCCAATTTAAATGGGACTTGAACTTGACTGAAGGTTTTATTTTATGTATCTTTCTTTTGGCCCATTTGTTTCTTCTTATTTGAATTCATTTATTTGTCCCTTGCCAGCATGCCATTTGTTTCTTTTTATTTTTTATTCTTTTAGAAGAGTATTGTAGTGTTGTAAATTGTTACTTGTGTTTTCCCTTTGATCTTGGTATCCTTTACCATAAAGCATGGTTTGATGAGACTGATACAAGTACTCAGTCAATAAAGTGTGTACTGTAAAACATGAGGGCCTGAGTCTAGAGCCCGAGTACACACCTTAAAAGCACCAGAAGTGAGTATGCTTTGTAATGTCGGAATTGAGAAGGCACACAGGAAGACCTCTGGGCGCTCGCCAGACAGCCAGTCCAGCCAAGAAGAGACATCCAGGTACAGTGAGAGACCCTGTCTCAAATCTAAGGCAGAGAATGATTGAGACTGCCTCTGTGGTCAGTGTCTGGCTCCTTCACAGAGATGTGCCCCGCCACCCTCCCTGCATCACATATGCACAAGGAAACACAAGTACAAACAGTCTAGGTTCATTGCTATATAACCCCATCTTGTCTTCCTTTGCTTTGGTTCTGGTTTTTGGTGTCCCATTTATCTCGAATTTTCTTCAAGTGGCTTTTGTGAAAATGATTAATATATTTTTATTCATAGCATATGAATATTTCTAAAGAAAAATAAAAACTTAATATATTATTTAATCTTTACTATTAATTTGGAATGCAGCCTTGTTAGATACTAGACTTCTTTGCATGGGTGGGTTTATAGACATGCTGGTTTATTGACATATAAATTTTCCCTGCACAAGGTGCCACCCTGTGCAAATCATCATGCTATTACTCTGAATTTTAGTTACGTACAAGATAACTTTCTTCTGATTCATCTTTCTAAGTAGAAAACTAGATTTTCTTCTCAAAGTTAAATTACTTTGGCTCTTCAAATGTACTGACTCTCCCATGAACATTAGCATAAAATAATCAAAGTAAGTTTAAAGATTTGATAGGAATGTTTCCTCATTGTATGTGTGGGTGTGTATGGGGGTGTTTGCGTGTGTGTAAATGGTATTTATGGGTTCCTAAGAGAACCATTTTATCAGGTTAAAATAGCTTCTTTGTAGTCCTAGTTTCCTAGACTTTTTTCACCAGTCCCTTTATTCTTTAAATCAAGAACAAGTATTGAATTTTATCAAGTGATTTGTAAGGATCTATACAGAGTGACAGTATATATTTTTCTTTGTTAATAAACTAAAAGTAAGCTAATTAAGTAGCATGTATACAACTAATCTCTGCTTCCATTTGAATAACTGTGTTCTCTAAACATGTAAAGTTCATTTGGTTAACTAGTTTTACATGTGAAATTTTTCCAGAAGCGTTTCAGTAGGGCCACACTGTAAAGCGTAATGCAAAAACTGACAGCCAGCGGTTTCACTTGGTATTCTTAATTTCTATGGAACCAAGCTAAATTTGGCCATTTTTTGTTTCAATATTTAGTAGATATCTTTGGAGCATGCATGTGGTCATGTTTAAGACAGATCAATGATGATTATGATAATAAAGACAAGAAATTTATTTTTAAGCAATTGGCTGTAACTATACTTATTCAATGGTTGGAGTGCAATTTAAGGGACTGTGTAGATACTTTGGGGTTTTCCAGAAAATCAATCTTTCTCTACTAATTGCAGACTTTCCTCTATTTATTTAAATTACCAGAATTACWATGTTCCGTCTGGATCCCTTTAATTTGTTCATAATTGAGCTTGTGTGGGTGTTGAGTTGGAAGCCCTTGGAAGCTGAATAACACAGCTGCCTTTTTGGCCTTTGGCATAGGGTTTCCCCCCCAAGAGCTGCCCTTATTGGCAGGATGCCAGGGAACTACATTCAAAGACTTTTTGATGAGGCATAAAAATCTTTAATTTCCAGGCTTGGTGTTTTATGACCCCATAATAGTGTTTAAGAATTAGTCTCAATTATTTGGGACATCACTTCAGGATTTTGGCCCCTTTGTTGACCTAATCTATAGCCCCATTCAAAGTCAAGTTCAAAATGCTGTTTCTCACAAGATTCCATTTGGGCTCCCACTGCTGCCTCAGACAGTGTCTGTGACAGGACGAGAGGGTTAAGGGCACTGCAGCTGAGGAAGCCTGAGCAGCTGTCGGCCTCTTCTCAATGGGAGGAAATGAGGCCACAGTGGTGCACGGCGGCCAGATGAAATTGTAGGAAGTTTTCGGACAATGAAGTTGTTAATATCACATATTTCCTGGTCTCCTTTTGCAGAGTGCATGTGTCTTGCATAACGCTCTCTAAACTCAGGAGGAGACAGACTGACTGATTGTCTTTGAGGATCTGCTAGTCAGCAGTTTTGTTTTTTGTTAGTAGCTTCTAATTTTTAAATTTAGGGAATGTTTGTAGACACAAAGTTGTTGTAAACTATGCACAACTTGATTTTCTGTACCTATAAAGGCAAATATTAGAGAAGTATTTTGAATAGAACTGTTTTGTAGGTTTGGATTATTCTTCTCAGAAATTGGCATCTCTCTTATGARACCAAAGATGGGAATGAAATATGTAAATTAACTCCACTTTTCTCCTTTGTTTTAATGTTATTTTTGTAATGATCTATTTCATTTTTTTCTATTTTTATAAATAGAATATGACAAATACCATAAGACTGAATACAAATCATTATAAAATTATGCATTTGTATTTTATACTAGTTTATTGATCTGTTATATATTGATCTATTTTAATGTAAAATTAGTGCTATGGATTTTTATTATTATCATCAATAAATAATTCCTTTGAAGATGGTAGAAGCTCAATCTACTGTTGCTATTTTGCACCAAGTTCAATATTAAAATAACAAACAAATCTGGTTGGTAAATAGGACTTAATGGTAACCCCAAAAGATAGTGTCTACTCACCTTCTCATTAGTCAAGGGAGGGAGCAGAAGGAATACTAGGTGAGCTAGATTTGTGTCTTATCAAGGCAGAACTAGACAATTACAGAGGTATTGAGTCACTGATGAATGCTTATTGAGTACCCATTATTTGCCTTATTTCTTAAACCCCGGGAACCAATACGTGATGGGAGAAGCGGTGTCTGTTGCTATATTCAACTCTAACAGGAAAAGGAGTACCCAGGAGTTAAGGGAAGGCTCCTAAATGAATTTATGGTGTAATCTAGGAAAGAGTATGATGGCCCATTGTTTAGGATTCCTAAAGATATCAGGTGGAGAGCAGAGACACTGGGTTCCTGTGTTAGTTTTCTTTAAGTATACAGAAAGACGATGCTCCAGCTGGAAAAGTAGGGCTGTCTGAATATGGAAGTTAAAAGAATTGTTATTCTTGTGCTCTAAATGGATTATAAATTATCTATAATAATTATAAACTGCCTATCCTAGATTACTAGACAACCTGTATAGGATGTATGAAATAACCCAGGCCTCTTTTCCATGTTATAATTCATAAATGGACAAGTCATGGAAGTATTATATGTGATATTGACCTTGAATATGTTTCCATTTGTTTTCTAAGTAAGGTTAATGGGTCAAGTTATACACTGAAGTATAGGTATAGCATTAGAATATTTGTTCCTGAAATATACCAATCAGATGTTCATTATCATCCTAAGGAAGTAAAATAGCCAGTTCCTTAAGACTCTGTGCTTAGAGCTTCTTATTTGTCCAAAACAAACAAACAAACAAACAAACAAAAAAACCTCAGCAAGAGGAAGTGTAATCATTAGATAGTTAAGTTCCCATGAGTCAAGAAAAAGGCACCCATTTGAATAACTATATTTCACAATGTCAGAAGAAAGGATTTTAGAAGTTTTCAGTACAAAGAAATTATATATTTTGAAGAGATAAATATAATTTTAAATACTCAGGCACTCTGATGGAACCTGGTTATGTGTAATTTGGAGGAAGAGAATATGGAATAGAATGGAAACTTACCAATTTTACAGTACAGGTTGTCCCCAAAAATGGGCATTCTGTTGAGCTGACATAATTTCCATGAAAACTGGGCCTCCAGAGTTGTGACAATAGAATTAAAACTAGCGAGATGGTTCAGTTCAAAATGTTTCGTACGAAAGACTGGTAACATGAGCTTGATCCTAGAGAACCATGCTGGACAGGGAAACCCATCTCCTGCAAGTTATCCTCTGATCCCTGTGTGCACCCTGGCCATCAGCATGCACACACTCACATGCTTTCCATCGCTGTGAAGGGACACCACGACCACAGCAGCCCTTATAAAGGAAAACATTTCGTTATTTAATTGGGGCTGGCTTCCAGCTTCTGAGTTTTTGTCCATTGTCATCTGATGGGAAGCATGGCTGCATTCAGGCAGGCATGGTGCTAGAGGAGCTGAGAATTCTACCTGGTGATCCTCAGGCAGCAGAAGGAGACTGTACATCACACGGGGCATAGCTCGAACATCCTAATATTACCACTTCTTCCTATGGGCCATACATTCAAATACAAATGGTCAGTGGGGACCATTCCTATTTAAACCACCACACATTCAAATAACAAAACGTAAAGTATCTACCCAAGGAGCACTTACCGGATACTTGTCACATGTAAAACAATATCCAGGTAAATAATGGGACGTGTTTATTCTGTTTAGATCAATAAATAGTAAAGTTGTATACAGTGAATAAACAATAAAATTTTAGATAGAGATAACTTCCTGAGGCCACACTCAAACCTGGGCCCAAATTGAGTGAGGTAGAAGCTCCCTAAGACAGAGTGATGAGAGATGAGGTATTTATTCTCTTGAAGGCAGGTTGGTGAAAGCACAATTGTCCTAGTGTAGGACTCAAGATTCTGCATGATAGTCCCTGTGATGATGCCCTGCGCCTTTAGCTCCCTTCCGGACATGGCTGTTTCTATATGAAATTGTTAATGTTATCAGATTAAGTAATATGACTGCTTTACATACATACATATATGTGTACTTGTATACATACACGTCTCTATTTAATTGAATACATCATTTTAATAGACACCAGGGCAGTATAAATGGATCCAGATACTGTAGAGGGTCCCAGAAACCATGTCCAATGAAAACCAGTTGAAAGACATAAAGATACAGCACCTGGAGGAAGGGGATTCTCAGCACAGGGAAGCTCTGCGTAGGTACTCTACTACTGTTACTATAAAAACCAAACTTGTGGTTAAAATAACCAGTCTGTAATTGTAACTGAAGTAGAAGCAAGTGCAGTTTGCAGAGAGCACATGACAGCACTTAGGTACCAGAAACAGAGAAACCAGTAAAGAAACAGAAGTTGTTCCCCATAGTTCCTAGTACCTCTACCCCAAACAGTCCATTTGAGAACATTAGGAAGATCAGTATTGGTTTAGCTAAAATCACAAAAAGAATTAAGTTCCAAATAATTGCTACATTTTAAAATGAATCTTAGACTATTCTTAATATTAGCTGAATTTCAGGGATGCTTTCTCTGCATCTATGTCTAGCTCATTGTTCTTAGTAAGATAGTGCAATACGCAGGCCTTGTTCAAAAGTAGATTGGTTCCCATTTGACTGGGAGAAACCATGTAGGAGAAGCTCTTTGTTAAGGGTATAATCTCTCCCTGTTTGTCCCTGTGTAACTCTTCCTCAGCTTTTGTAGAAACCCACAGAAACATTTTTCTTTTGTTTTTTTTCCAGACAGAGTTTCATTATATAGCCCTGGCTGTCCTAGAACTCCTTATGTAGGTCAGGCTGGCCTCGAACTCATAGAGATCCACCTTACCTCTACCTCCTTAGGGCAGGGATTAAAAGTATACTCCTTTGCCTCAGAAACAGATGTTTGAGTTGAATTGGCTGTGTTCATTGGAAATGATTCCTATTGTATAGAAATTATACTTCCATACTGGCTTATGTTTCTAGAATTTTATGAGTTTTGGCTCATTCCAGCCTTCCCTTACCAGACGCTTTCCAATGCATACAAGCTCACAAATGGCCTTAATCACACTTGCCCTCATTTATCCTCCTTTGAGAGTGAATCACTTGTGTTTTGAATAATCATGTTTTCTTCCTTTAAAGAAGAAAACAGCCTTTGAAATAACCATCTTTCATGTAAAAACAACCCCCAGTGCCTATAGCACAAGAGATCTTCAGTGATGTATTTTAGTAATGTTAGCAGTTGTGGAAGAAGTAATGTTACTAGGATAACTAACAAGGAGCCACTAAATTACACATCTCCATGCAATTGGTAACTAGCTTTTAAATTACCATAGAAATAAATTCTCTTCAAATAGGTATTATATAATGTTAAATTTTTCCTGCAGGAGACACAAAGAGAACTATAAAGTTTGGACATGTTTATTACTGAATCTTCACTAGTGATATTTTGCAATTCCAGTTCATGAAGATATTTATGAAGTTGGTCTCTGTATAGTAGAACTTGATTTATAACATGATGGAAATTTTTGATTGATAGGGAAACTACCTTATTCTTTAAAACTGAAATCTTTGGCAGTCACACTTGAGGTTTAGTACCCAAATTGCTTTCTTGTTCCTGTATGTTAACTGAGCTCTTCTGTAGGATCCTAATCCTTTTAATGAAGCCAAATATGAACCGTATATGGCTTGCTTTTGTTTCTTAAGTCATTGTTCATATTTAAATGCAACCCCATGTTCATTTAAAAAGAACTTTTGTATGAATATGAGAATATCTCCATAAAAAATGAAGCTAAAACAGCTGCTCAAAGAATAGAACAAAGTACTGAAATTCCCCTTGGAATTACAGTCCAAATCTATTTCAGTTGTTAGGAAATATCTCTCATTTAACCTGTTATACTTAACATGTAGGCAAATATCATATACAACATGTGATATAATAAGTATATATTAAGTGAGCTTTGGCAATTTCATAATTATCCCTTCTGAGAAAGATCTTGAATGATGAAGACCCAGAAAACACGTCAGGCTTAGATTAAAGCACTAGTAAGGAGAGACAACCATTCCACTTTTAGATGAAGTAGTTGTAGTGTGTTATGAAAGCCTAAACATTTTAGTTTTGCATAATTTTATTCTCATCTCTATGTACATGTCCTCAGGAGTGAAATGATTATTATACTATTGTAAGTTGCTGTAATTTGTTGACCAGATGTAGTAAAATATTACACTCTTGATCCAAATCACTGATTCCCTCATAAAAAGCAATTTTGTTCCTGTTTACAGTACACAAAAGGCTCTGGTTGTTACCAATGCCCTCTTTTGCTGCCATATCGATACACGTAAAAGGAATATTTTACTTTTTAAATTATTTTAAAGATAAAATATATCTTTCATATATTTTGTTCTAGATTTTTCTTTTATGAACCATCTGAACTGTTCGAGTGTGAATTCTGTGTGAAAGAATTCTATGTGAAATATCATTTTTTGCAAGTGAAATGTTACTCTAAATTAAAGGTCATGTTTTAGCCCTTGCTCACAGGGCAAAGCAGATATTTCACTGAGGTATTTATTTGTTCCAAACTACATATTAATCAATATGTTTATATCTTTCATTAAATGATTAGAAAAAAATTAAAATGATCCAGAAGTAGAGTCAAATTCAGATCATTTTTATGATTCCTAAAACTTCTTCATCTCATATAAATCAATTAATATTTTAAAGAATAATTTAGTTTTCATTCTCATCCAAACACTTGAGCTCTCCTCCGGGATGCCACATACCACACTCTTGCTGCTGAAGGATACATAGCAGTAGTGAGCTTCCCAAAGATGCTGGCCCTCCCTTTATAAGAGGAAAACACCATCTAATGCTTGCAAATATGATCTCATTTTACATGAAAATCATTTATCCATCTGTTCTCCTTCCTCTTATCCATTAAATAAATATATATTGGATACTCCTTCTATTTTAAATACAATCCTAAGTAGCTTAGACATGTCACTGACAATAGGCAACAATATCTTATTTCTATAGCTTAAGTTTGTTGTTGTTGTTGTTGTTGTTGTTTGGTTTGGTTTTAGTAAAAATATTCTCTTGGGTAAAGTTTGAGAGATTGAGTGTGTAAATGGTAATAATGCAGTAAGTGAATAAACATATTGAAAAGATATCAAGCATGACACGTATAGCACTCCAATTTGTAGAGAGAGGAAACATGACTGGAAGGCTAATATATCAGTACCCACCTGGTTGCCAGTGTTCATAAGGAAAGGTGTCTAGCAACTCTATGCAAGATGTAAAAATTAAACTGAAAATTAAAGAAGATATCATATTGGAAATTGACTAATCAGGAGTGATGGTTTTAAGTGAACTGAGAATAAGCTATCGACCCTCTGTTGATCCTGGAATTGATTGGCATAATCCCCAGTCCCCAAGCACTTCAGGACTGTCTTGAACAAACCAAGAGAAGGTGAAGGTCCCAGCTTAAGATTCCTTAATAGTGAAACAGGTATGTACCAAGGAATTGGAAAGCCTTTAGCCTATTTTCAGCACTTATGAAAAGTTATCATCACACAAAAATTGGATAAAACCTGAATTACCTTGGAGATTTTTAAACCTTAGCTCAATAAATCA
Source organism: Apodemus speciosus (assembly GCA_002335545.1). Classification (NCBI taxonomy): domain Eukaryota; kingdom Metazoa; phylum Chordata; class Mammalia; order Rodentia; family Muridae; genus Apodemus; species Apodemus speciosus. The sequence continues at coordinate 28,635 of BDUI01002778.1, read as the reverse complement.
GTATATATGAAATAAATAACCCCTGTGCTTTCTCTCCAACCACGCAAGTTAGAAGAAAGCCTACTGGTCAGGTCCTCTTGTTATAAGTTCAGAGTGTAATCTTACCAAAGTTTGAAGCACATGTTTGTGGATATAAATGTAGATGTCCCTCAAAATTGAATTAAAATAAAGAGTGTGGTGATGCACACACATAAACTAGTACTCAGAATGCTGAGACAGGAGGGTGACAAGTTCAAGACCAGCCTAAACGACATAGTGAAAGATTTTTGTTTGGTTGGTTTGGGTATTTATTTGGTTTGCTCCATGTATGTGCATGCATTCATGTTTATACACACATATACATGGGCATGAACGTGTGCATGTGCATATGTGATGGCAGGCTTTTCCTATGCCAACTCAAAGTCAGACATTCTTCTGTGCTCATCTCCTGAGTACTGGACTCCCAGGCATGTGCCACTTATATGCAACTTAAAAACCAACAGAATGTCTTAATATGATTTCAGCAATAGATGATTAATGATGGAAAAATTGGGGGAAATGCCTACTTAAAGTTAACTGTGTGTACTGTGTGTGTGTTTATTTTCACTGTCATGGAGACCAACAGAGAGAAAGAGAGGGGAGGGGAGGGGAGGGAGGCTGAGACTAAAAGGGGTCTTGGGACAAGATACGCACAAGGATCTGGATCTGGGCCTAGGAACCTTACATCTAAACCCTACCCCTTCCTTCTTATTCCATCTATGCCCTACCCTTACTTCCTAAAGTTTCTAGAACCTTCCAAAATGTGTCAGCCCCTAGAGAGACAAATCCTTCAATGAATGAACTTTTTGTGTGAAACACTTCATACCAAAAGTATAGCTCCAGGTTGCAAGAGATTCCATGAGTCTCAAGATAAAATTTGCACAGCAGTTTCTAAACTCACTGGATCTGAGATGCCACAGCATCTACATGGGTCTGTTGCTCTGAGGAGAGTCCTGATGAGAAGCAAGGATGAGTATGTTTGCCACCTTTAAAAGGGATACATATACAAAGCAGAGTGCAGAATTTCCAGTGAAACTGGGATAAAGAGTAGGGCTATGAAGAGGGCACAGGCTGAGGGCACATTTCCAGGACAAAGGTGTGTGCACAGCCACTGACCTGAACAYGGATGACTGAACTGCTGAGCAGCACAAGTAAGTACAGCTGTAATAAAGTGTGAATTAATCATGGYCTTGATGACCGAATGTGACTAAATCTCCTGCTGTGTGCTTCTGAAGGAACAGTACATGTGTGACAAAATGACTATAAAATGATGACACCCATGGTCCTAAAGCACAGACTTTACCTATGGTAAGAAGATTCAATTCTTCAGCTATAGTATTCAAACTATCCAACCTATGAAAAAGAAAAAGAGTAACAGCACTATAGTAACTATATAATCATGCTCTATGCACATGGCATTTGGGAATTGATTGGTGTATGCCAGACGGTCTTTGACACAGGAATTACACAGTTGTTTTACAGAATCATGCTACCACAATGAAATGCCAGACATTGGCCACTTACGAATTTAAAAGATACTTATAATGCTGACATTGTTGGTGGGTCCTATTGACTTGATATCTGAGGACAGAGACAGGAAGTGATAATGGGAGATATGTCATAGTGAATGGTCACATCTCCAGATGGAACAGAGGGCATGTCAAACCTATAGTCCTCTTTAAGGGTATAGTCCTCCTGATATTAGGAGCTTCTTCTAATCCACACAGATACCCATAGCATCTCAAAATACTAACATTTAAGCCTTTGAAAGTGGGAGACATTTACAAACTCATCATAAATGAGGCTATCAAAGGGTGAAGAGAGTGGGATATATATATAGTGACCCAGCAAAGATTCGAGCTCAGACTTACTTAAGTATGATGGCTAGGTCCCAAGTTATTTTGACTTTCTATTTAAATTGAAACTTATGGATCTTCTACTCTTACTTCTAATGATAGGAGAGTGAGACCTATTTTTTGTTACTTTCTATCTAAATCCCTTCTTCCATTCAGGACCTGTTCAAGTCTGTCTGCCCTTGGAGACTATCCCCTCACCTCCACCCCCACCCCCCACACCCCGATCTTTCTATGAATCCCTGAAGCAGTTACCATTGATATCACTAATTTTAGCACAGAATTACACTCTTTGGATACCTACCAAATGAGAATTTTTTTCCTGACTCCAATCAGATTACAAGCCCCTCCAGGGTCATACCTAATGATTCTTGGGCACTTCTGCTCCCTGTTTTGTGTGCATGTGTGCCAACTACATATGAGATGGATGGTTGAATGAATACAGTTAGAGCAATCTGGCTGCAATCTAGGAAACTCCATTAATCTCCATCATTGATTTGGCTGATCTCACTGTGTAGACAGATTCTCTTTTCCTAACATCAAAAGATTAAATGAATAAAAGTGCAAACAAATGATTAAATGAGAAGCAAATCAAAGGGTGAGCAAATGTTTGGATTGCACTGCAAAAAGGAATAGAGATGAAGACATTCTAAGGAGGAAGGTGCGGGATATAACACCATGTACCAAGCAACCTCATTCACTCACCTGAACTATTTGTTTTTTTTTTAATTTATTTTTATTTTCATTTTTATTTTTGTTTTGTTTTGTTTTCACTTGAAAGTGGGGAAGCTGAGAGAGAGAGAGAGAGAGAGAGAGAGAGAGAGAGAGAGAGAGAGAGAAAGAGAGAGAAAGAGAGAGAAAGAGAGAGAGAACATACTTTAGGAAAGAATCAAACCCAGGAAGTATAGAAGGCCAAAAGCTTCAA
>BDUI01002777.1:125095-140107 GCA_002335545.1 Apodemus speciosus | reverse complement strand
TTGGCCTCTGTCCCTGTACCTGGTCCCTGCTGTTAGTAGGCTGTGGTGCCCTGAGGCAAGGTGGCTGTCCTGCCTGGGGATCCCGGCCCAGGCTGCACAGGTCTCCGGGCAAATTGGCAGCTGAGCAGTTAATCTCAGTGACCACCTGCAGTTCTGACCCGATGCAAGGTGGCTTACTGGGTCAAGTTCCCATGCCCAGAGTGCCCAGACCCCGAGCAAGTTGGTGTTCGTGCGGGTCAGCGACCACCTGCAGCTCTGACCTGAGGCAAGATGGTGGCCTCTGCTGCATGCCTGACAGGCTGGTCTCTAGGGACCGCCACTGGGTTCTCTCCGCTCTGGGTGTGGGCAAGAGCCCTACAGAGCAGCTGCCGCCTGGCCTCTGCCCCCCGCCCCGTACCTGGTCTCTGCTGTTAGTAGACTGTGGTGCCCTGAGGCAAGGTGGGTGTCCTGCTTGGGGCTCCAGGCACAGGCTTCACAGATCTCCGGGTGAGTTGGCAGCTGAGCAGGTGATCTCTGTGACCACCTGCTGTTCCGATCCAATGTAAGGTGGCTGTCTGGGTCAAGGTCCTGGGCCCAGAGTGCCCAGACCCTGAGTCAGTTGGTGTCCGTGCGTGCCGGCAACCGCCTGCAGCTCTGACCTTTTGTTTTCTAATTGTAAGAGCTAGAACTTCAAGTAATATATTGATTACATAGGAATAGAGTGGGCAGCCTTGTCTGGATCCCTATTTTAGTCGGATTGCTTCAAGTTTCTTTCCATTTAGCTTGATGTTGGCTATTGGTTTGCTGTATATTGTTTTTCACTATGTTTAAGTATGGGCCTTGAATTTCTGATCTCTCTGAGACTTTTAATATGAAGGGATGCTGAATTTTGTCAAATGCTTTTTTCAGCATCTAATGAAATGATCATGTGTTATTTTTCTTTGAGTTTGTTTATGTAGTAGATTACATTGATGGATATCTGTATATTGAGCCATCCCAGCATCCCTGGGAAGAATCTCCCTTGATCTTGGTTAATTATCATTTTAATGTATTCTTGGATTCAGTTGGAAAGAATTCAATTGAATATTTTTTCATCAATGTTCATAAGGGAAATTGGTCTGAAGTTCTCTTTCCTGGTTTGTTCTTTGGTTTAGGTATAAGCATTATTGTGGCTTCATAGACTGAATCAGGTAATGTTCCTTGTGCTTCTATTTTGTGGAATAGTTTGACGAGTATTGACATTAGGTCTTCTTTGAAGATTTGAAGATCTGATAGCATTCTGCACTATACACATCTAGTTCTGGGTTATTATTATTATTATTATTATTATTATTATTATTATTATTATTATTGGTTGGGAGACTGTTAATAACTGTTTCTATTACTTCAGGAATTATGGGACTATTTAGATGGTTTATCTGATCTGGTTTTAACATTGGCACTGGTATGTGTCTTGTCCATTTAATGCAGATTTTCCAATTATGTTGAGTATAACCTTTTGTAGTAAGATCTGATGATTTTTTTGAATTTCCACAGTTCTTGTTTTATGTCTCCCTTATCATTTCTGATTTTATTAATTTGGGTAGTGCTTCTGTCCTCTCTGGTTAGTCTGGCTAAAGGTGTATCTATCTTGTTGATTTTCTCAAAGAACCAAGTCCTGGTTTTGTTGATTCTTTGTATAGTTCTTTTTGTTTTTATTTGGTTGGTTTTGGCTCTGAACTTGATTATTTTCTGCCATCTACTCCTCTTGGGTGTATTTGCTTCTATTTGTTCTAGAGTTTTCAGGTGTGTTGTCAAGCTGATAGTGCAAGCTTTCTCCATTTCCTTTTTGAAGCCCTTAGAACTGTGAATTTTCCTCTTAGCACTGCTTTTATTTTGTCCCTTACGTTTTAGTGTGATGTATCTTCATTTTCATTAAACTCTAAAAAGTCTTTAATTTCTTTATTTCTTCCTTGACCAAGCTATCATTGAGTAGAGCATTGTTCAACGTCCATGTGTAGGTGTACTTTCCATTGTTTTTGTTTGAACTTAAGACCATCCTTAGACTATGGTGATCTGATAGGATGGATAGAATTATTTCAATATTCCTCTGTCTGTTGAGGCCTGTTTTGTGACCAATTGTATGAGCAATTTTTGAGAAGGTACCATGAGGTGTTGAGAAGAAGGTATATTTTTTTGCTTTAGAATTGAATGTCCTGTAATATATGTTAGATCTGTTTGATTCATAACTTCTGTTAGTTTCACAGTGTTTCTGTTTAGTTTCTGTTTCCATGACCTGTATATGAGAGTGGGGTATCGAAGTCTCCACCTATTATTGTGTGTGGTGCAATGTGTGCTTTTAGCTTTAGTAAAGATTCTTTCATGAAGGTGGGTTCCCTTGCATTTAGACCATAGATATTCAGAATGGAGAGTTCATCTTAGAAGACTTTTCTTTTGACCAGTATTATGTGTCCTTCCTTATCATTTTTGACAACTTGTGGTTGAAAGTGTATTTTATCCAATATAAGAATGGCCACTCCACCTTGTTTCTTGGAACCATTTGCTTGGAAAATTGTCTTCCAACATTTCTCTCTAAGGTAGTGACTGTCTTTGTCACTGAGAGGGGTGTCTTGTATGCAACAAAATGTTGGTTCCTGTTTATATATCCAGTCTGTTAGTCTATGTCTTTATGTTGAGTTCCATAGCTATCTGCAGCTACCTCAGTCTGGTCCCTGCAAGAGAAAACTATGGGATGGATGGGGAAAGCAGCGCAAAAGAATTGGGTCAAGGAGACATTGCCTTTCAAGACCCGAATTTTAATAAATGTAACCCAATATATAGTCTGGAAGATTCCCTCACCCCTCCCCAGGCATGAGGTGGAGTCTTGGGATCTTGCTGGCTCCGGATCTCTGCAGGTGGTTGGCTCAGGCTTCCAAGGTTTCTAGGTGAGGCTGGGTTGTTCTATACAGAACAAAAGCCAGGAAATTCATGGGCTGAGCAGAGCAGAGGTGGAACCTCCTAGCTTGAATGCTGAAGTGGGGGAAGGGACATCTTTATATTGGGGACTTGTGTCCATTGATGTTAAGAGATATTAAGGAAAAGTGATTGTTATTTCCTGTTATTTTCAATGTTAGAGGTGAAATTCTGTTTGTGTGRCTATCTTCTTTTGGGTTTGTTGAAAAAATTACTTTATTGCTTTTTCTAGGGTGTAGTTTCTCTCCTTGTATCAGTATTTTCCACCCATTATCTTTTGCAGAGCTGGGTTTGTGGAAAGATATTGTGAAAATTTGGTTTTGTCATGGACTATCTTGGTTTCTCCATCTATGGTAATTGAGAGTTTTGCTGGGTATAGTAGCCTGGGCTGATATTTTTGTTCTCTTAGTGTTGGAATGACATCTGCCCAGGATCTTCAGCTTTCATAATTACTGATGAGAAGTCTGGTGTAATTCTAATAGTTCTGCCTTAATATGTTACTTGAACTTTTTCTCCTACTGCTTTTAATATTCTTTCTTTGTTTAGTGCATTTGGTGTTTTGATTATTATGTGCCAGTAGAACTTTCTGTTCTGGTCCAGTCAGTTTGGATTTCTGTGGGCCTCTTGTATGTTTACGGGCATCTCTTTCTTTAGGTTAGGGAAGTTTTCTTCTATAATTTTGTTGAAGTTATTTAATGGCCATTAAAGCTAGAAATCTTTGCTCTCTTTTAAACCTATAATCCATAATTTTGGTCTTCTCATTGTGTCCTGGATTTCCTGGATGTTTTGGGTTAGGAGGTTTTTGTATTTTGCATTTGCTTTGACTGTTGTATCAATGTTTTCTATGGTATCTTCTGCACCTGAAATTCTCTCTTCTATCTCTTGAATTCTATTGTTGATGCTTGCATCTATGACTCCTGATTTATTTCCAAGTTTTTCTATCTCCAGAGTTGTCTCCCTTTGTGATTTCCTTATTGTTTCTTCTTCCATTTTTAGATCTTGGATGGTTTTGTTCAGTTCCTTCACTTGTTTGTTTGTAATTCTTTAAGAGATTTTTGTGTTTCCTCTTGAATTGCTTCTTCCTGCTGACTCATGTTCTCCTGTTTTTCTTTAAGGCAGTTATTTATGTCCTTCCTGAAGTCTTCTCTCAGCATCATTAGATGTATTTTTAAATCTGGATCTTGCTTTTCTGGTATTTTGGGGTATCTAGGAGTTGCTGTTGTGGGAGAACTGGGTTCAGATGGTACTATGTTGCCTTGATTTCTGTTGATAATGTTCTTGTGTTTGTATTTTGCCAGCTGGCTACCTCTGGTGTTAGCTGGTCTTGCTGTCTCTCACTGTGGCTTATCTGTGTAGAAAATCTGTGTATCTGTACTCTTGGGATTCCATTCTCTCTGTGCATTCACAGGTGTGTAGACATTCCTGGGAGACCAGCTCTCCTGTGGTAGTATTTGTGTATGTACCTCTGTGGCCCAGGATCAGCTCTTTACTCTGAGGCCTCTCCACAGTCCTTGGAGGCTAGCTACCTCCCTGCATCACCTGGATATGATGCACTGTGGCAGATGATGGTCCCCAGACTGGAATGTTCCTTCCTGAGAATTCTGGATGGGTTTCTCTGAGCAGCAAGGGTGATATTACCTGTGCTCTCAGGCCTTTCCTTTCTCCTGGGAAAGGGCTGGAGGCACAAGGGATGGAAGGAGTGGAAGGGGAGTGGTATTGTTGAGGGCAGTAGTTTTGGTGGTTGCTTGGTAGTGAGTCCCACTAGGTGCCCAGCATCAGCTCTGGGACTTCAGAGGTGACAGGGGGTTCTGCTCTGGGTGCAATGGATTCTCTAGGATGGATCAAAAGATGGTGCCTTCACTGTAGCAGACTCACTGAGAGTAGGTCCCAGCAGAAAGGACGGGTTGTAGAAGGGGCAGAGGAATGGAAGGCCTTAATTTTCTTTTTAATCACCTCTATCATCTTCACATAGTTGATTTTAAAAGGTTTTTTTTTTTGAGTTGCTGTAGTAGGATACCTAGACTTTGCTGATGTCATATTGCCTTGAATGCTGTTGGTTTTGTTCTTACACTTATCTCTGGGCATCTGGGTTTCTGGGCACTTGGATAAACCCAAATGCTGATTTCTGAGTTTGTCTTTGTTGGATGGTTGTTTTTATATTTTTCCCTTTGGCTTCTATATTACTTTGGTCTTGTAATCTATGTGGTCTGTATTTCTGGTGGATGACATATCATCTGGTACAGTAGAGAGTCTTTGCCAGAGTTGAGAGCTAGATTATTGTCAGCTGTATTGACCTTTGATCCAACACAAGGTTTCTGTTCCTCTAATTTCTGTGACCTACATGTGTCTGGATGATGTGGAATTCACCTGAACAGAGGATGTCTGTCTTAGGTGGAGGTGAGAATGTAGAGGTTGGGTCAGGTGATAGGGCATCATTGGATATATTAGGTCCAAGCAGAGGGTATGGGTGGGTCCTAAAGTCAGGTAGTGCTCTTTCCTGATTTGAGGGTCATTGCCTGCACACGAGCAGTAGATATCCACCAATGTCTAAGAATTTATTTTAAAGGAATCACACTTGAAAAATCCAAGATAATATTTTGCAAAATATAGAAAATTTTGGATTGGTACATATATACGTACACACACACACACACACACACACACACACACACACATACATATATGATTACTATGTTTGCAAGATAGTTTTAGTATTTTGTTGTTAGTAATTGCGATTATTTAACTGTATTTTACATTAATTTATTTATATTTTGCACCTGGATTTACACTCCTGTGCATGCATGGCAAGTGTGTGTTGATTAAAGAACAACTTGCTGGAAACAGTTCTCTCTGCAATAGAGCTTAAATAGCTTTTGTTACATTTCAGTACCAACTTTAAATCTGTCTTATTTAGGGAATTTATTAATGTAATGGAACATCAAAATCAAAAGCAACTTGGAGAATAAAGGGTTTGTTTTACCTGCAAGTTTCAGATTATAGTATTATTGTGGAGGGGAATGAGGATGGGAACTCAAGGCTGTAATCTGGGGGCAGAAGTAATCCAAAGGCTATGTAGAAATGCTGCACAAGGACTTCCTTCTGTGAAGGAAGTCTTGGGTGTCACCACCCACAGTGAGCTGGATTCTCTATTAATCAAGAAAATATGGTGGAAACATTTTCTCAATTTAGGTTCTGTCTCTCAGATGACTATAGCATATATCAAGGTAACATAAAATTATCCAGCACAGATACTAAGTTTAATTTTTATGACACTCAAAGAGAGTATAGAAACATGTTAAATAAATGTGGTGTCTGTACCTTGAACTCAGGTAATTAAGATTAATGATAATCTTTTACCTGTGGAACATCTGACTGGCCCTGGTTCTTTAAACCATTGAATACATTCTGGTTAAAACTTCAATTTTCTCATGCTTCATTTTACTGTTGTATATCCCTATATTTGAAGGTTATCAACACATATTGATAATTCATAGTCTGAATATTCTGTTGCATGTGTAGAGTTTCTCTTTCATAAACTTAGAGGAAATAGTTCATTATGGGTATGACCTTGGAGGGGAATTTGAGAACCAATATATAACATCTGTGAAGCACTCTGAGTAGTAGGAGCTGTAATATAATGTAAAATCATAGATATCTAAGAGATTATGAAAACCAATGTATTAAAGACAGTTTATTCCTTCAACAGATTAATCTTTGACAGAGCCCCAGGCAATCACTAGAATGCTAGCATTGACACACATATATGTTCTGGGTGCTGGTCATTAAATATATTATTCAAGGTTATATTAATGAAGATTATAAATAAATTTGTATAGACAGTACATTTAAATCTCACACTCAATCTAAAAATATTCTGTTGATCTTGTATTTAATTAAAATTAGTAATGTAAATATATTGATAGTTCAAAACTATATATGTCTCCTATATTCATAGTCACTACACAACATTTTTTTAAAATAAAGATATGTTGTGTTTTCTCAAAGACCTTTTCTGAATCTAATGAGCCGATTATGAGGATTTTATTTTTTAGTCTGTTTATGTGATAGGTTACATTTACTGTTTTATGAATATTGAAGCATACCCTCATGTCTGCAATGAATGATTATAATGGATTATCTTTTTGATGTGTTCTTTAATTGAGTTTCCAAGTATCTTATTGAGTAGTTTTATATCTATATACACAAGGGATATTGGTCTATTATTTCTTTCATTTTGGGGGACATTGTGTGGTTTTAATATTAAGGTAAAAGCTTTTGCATGCATGTGGGATATATTCTTTTATCAGGGCTGCCTTGTTTGGCCCAGTGGGAGAGACTGCACCTAACCTCACAGATACGGGGTGAGTGGGACATCCATGAGAGTCCCCACTCAGAAGAGAAGATGACGGGAGGTGGGGGAGTAACTGTGGGAAGGGTAAATAGGAGAGGAGCTCTGAGTAGATATAAAGTGAATCATTAAAATGACGATGATGATGATGATGATCATCATCATCATCATCAACTACAGTGTATATATATATATATATATATATATATATATATATATATATATATATATATTGTCTTTTAATGAGAAAAGACATAAGGGCATTCTAAAGCAGGGATAAATTTTCAAGGATTACTTTAGTTATGACATGTATCTAATAAGTACATTTTATTTATATGTTCAGAGAAAACTACCGATAGTGGCTAAATAATGTGCTAGGTTTTAATAGTGACTAGGAAATGTACGGAGTTTTCTTAGGTATGAATGTAATTAATATTATGAATATATTCATTTGAGTTCATGGTATATTAGAAAAAACAAACATTTATAAATCATTGAGTTTATTAAATGATTTTTATATAAAACAAATGCAATGTATATAGCATAAAATTAATATTTATTTAGTTAGTTTTCCTTTCTCACTTTTTTAGTAAAGACACTACATTTCAGAGCATTAATTACATTGTCTATTTAGAAACTAAACTGCCAATCTTTCATGCCTTCTCTAGGAAATAGACTGTTATTAAGTATAAATAAAACTTAAACATTACAAATGGTACAACAAAATTATGTCATACATGAAGCCTGAGATTAAAGATACTGTTAATATTCTTAAAATGATCTAGAGACTTCAGTTTGCATATTTACTTTTTTCCTGAAGCTAGATATTTAGGAAATCCATTTTTCTACCTCTAAAGCATGTAGGAACTTTGATACTGCAAAATGTTTTACATCTAAAAACAGGTTTTAACAATTGAAAAGAGTGAATTAAAAAAATGTGTAGACTTGTGTTTATATTTTGCTCACATCATCCTTTTTCTGAAGGTGCTTCCTTCCTAAATACCAAACTGCTAAAACTCATTAGCTATTTAAATATTGCCTTTTCCTTGGATGGAAGTCAAGAAAAAATTAAGATATAGCAGAATATGTACAAAGAAAATTGATACTCCGAAAATACATTTAACACATTTGGTGATTCATGACTTTGCCAAAGGTACAGTTTATTACAATGTAAAATCTTTTTGAGTATAACAAAAATAACAATATACCTAAAAATTCAAAATAAAATAGGTAGAGGTATACAAAGATCAATAAAATGTAAAAAGTAGAAAATATATTCAAGAAGATAAATAAAGATTAAAACAGAAAAGGAATAATAATGGAATAAATATGATGTGAACCCTTGTAGCTAGGTGAAGAAACACAGATTTCATGGAGCACTATGCCAAAATCTAAAGGGTAATAGCAATCCATTTTAAATGCCATTGCAAAAGTTATTTCACAGAATAATTTTAGTTCTAATATATATACATACATATATATTTATAGATATAAAGTGGCAGTATTTTTATAATTTTAGTGCTCTTGCTTTATTTTTAAATTGATAATAGTTAAATTGATAATAGTATCAATTGCAACACATTACATACAGATGTAATCAAATTTCATATATTAAGAAAGAGATATCAAAAACTCACAGTAAGTTAAAACCTTAATTCTCAAACAAATGATGTGTTTTCATAATAACTCTAATTGTGGTTGTATGTATCATTTTTTTTATAGAGGACCTCTATAAAAACATTATTGTCTCTTCCTGAGTAATTAATGGTAATATACCATATTGGTGTCAACTGATCAGCAAACTTATTTCATTTGAACTTTGGTGAATTGGTGCAACAAATGCCAAACTCAATGAAAAAGTAGAGATACATGGAATGGCGACACTGGTACCTTCAGCAAAAGATCCAAGTTATAGAACATATTTCTTGTTATTTCATTTTTTTTGTTATTTCATTTTTAAAATTGAAGATAATTGTTTTAAAACATGTTAAAATGAGTCATTATATTCCTTTATTTTAGTAGAAGTACTATCTGGACATAAATAAGAAAGATTCTGAAGTTCTTGTAACAATAGTAAAAGTTGAAGTTCATTTATTTTTTTATTTATCAAATAGGTGAATATAAGATAGTCTAATCTATGTCCTTTGTCCCAATACCACCCAGGATTTTCCTATGTCTCCACCTATCAAACTTTATGCCTTCATTCTCTCTGTTTACAAAGCAATCAGGCACACACAAAAAACCCTAACTAACCATAATGATAATAAAACAAAAGAAAAAAAGCATAAGAAACATTTACACATATGAACACATGCAAATGTAAACAAAATCCATAAAAAATAAAATATGAGAAACTGTATTATGTATGCAAAATATCAGTAAAGTTTTTTTTAAAGCCTAAACAAAGCAGTATGAGGCAAATGATGCTCCTAAAGGACCAATGAGTTTGTTTTGTACTGACCTTCCCCTGCTAGCCATAGGGTCACCCCCTACATGTTGTATACATATTTAGTGACACTCCATTGCATAAAATTAACTTTTCCCTTCTCAAGCAGATGTAAATTGGAAATATGTTTTTAGATAGGAATGGGAGTGCATGACCTTTTCCCAGCTTTGGACCCATTCTGGCTAGGACCTTTACATACTCTGTGTTCTGACTGTCCTGCTGTCAGCCTCTTCATTAGTTCCCAAGTTGACCAAGCCCACTCAGTCAGTCAATAGGTTCTCTAGCACAGGAGTGAGGATTGAAAAGAAAGAGACAGACAAAACTGCAGCACGGCCCCAGTCAATTCTGAGACTGAAGGCAGGTTTAATAATTTCCAATCCACTTTTACACTAATTTAATTACATGCAGGAATTAAGATCAATAGTAGTACAATGAGGAACAAGGAAGACAGTAAACAAAAAATTGTCAAGGCAATAAGCAATGTTCATTCAGTGATTACTTCAGTGACAGTTGTTTCCAAGGGTATGAAGAAAGACCAAAATACCTGGGCCTACTTCCTTGTCCAAGCCCAAAATTTTGCCTGAAGCTTGCTTCTCTCATTCCACCATAAGATTAAAATTCCTGCCATAACCTAAACCTACTTTGCTGTTATGCCCTAATGTCAGATTCCTGCTTGAAGCCCTTGTCCTTGGTCAATGTCAAGTTCCTGCCAGGCAGCATGATACCCCAAAAAGATTCTCTATGCCATGTATTTAAGAAGCTTCTTTGATAATTCCTTCTGTGTATAGCTAAATGTAGTTAGAATTATTGCTCTATTTCTTCAGAAGAACAACAGATTTTTGTTTTCCAAGCCCCTGTGTGCTATTAGTCTCATGTTCTTGGTCATTTCATCAGTGTCAGCAATGGGTGCCATCTTATGGAGGGGACTTTAAAACCAATGAATGCAGTAGCTGGTTATTCCTACAGCATTTGTGACACCATTGAACAAGCATATCATGCATGCAAATCACAGTTGTAGATTACAGGTTTGTATTTTTGTAAATGATTTCCTTTCTCTTCTGGTGGCTTGCAGAGTATTTTCCATTACTACGAACACCAGTTAGTAGGAGTGAAATTTCCCGCTTGACAACATATTGACCTTTACATTTTTGATAATCTAAGTACATTTTATCATCAGTAGTAGGTCCTTACCATCAGTTTGTGGATAGCAACCACAACAACCTAAGGTATTTGGGCATTTACCTAGAGCCACATTGGCCAGCAAGCCAATTAGACTTAGCTTATTTCTGTTACCAGAGTATTTTCTTGGTAGCAAAATATGTCTAATTGAGGTATGTTTTCTCTGGATACTCCCATACATGTATACATTTTTTCAGAAGCGTTTTCTGCAGGTTTCTATAGAACCTCTCAAGTGGTCCTTAGTGTGAGTTGATCCTCATTGTATTCTCTTTCTTACCTACCTTCCATCTATGTCTCCATTTAATTTTCCCATTACTATCTCCTTTCAGTTTCTATATCCACATATTTACCCTTCCTTGTTACAACTTCTCCCCTGAGTCTTAGTGTCCCTTTCTAATATCTGTGCTTACATGAATTATACCATGCCAATAGAAGACTAAAAAACTAACATCCATATATAAAAGAATATATACCATGTTTTTCTTTCTAGATCTGATTTACCTGACTTTGGATATCATTTTTTCCCTATGTCTACAAATTTACCTTTAAATTTTATTTTTAATAGATGAATAATATTCCATTCTACAAACATATTTTCTTCATCCATTAATCATTGATAGATAACACTCTGTTTCTAATTCATGGCTAATATAAACAGAGTGACAATGAGTGTTGTTGAGAAAGCACCTCTGGATATAGAATATCGAGTAAGGGACATATGCCTAAGAATAATATGGCTGGATTTTAAAGTAGCTTTATTCTCAGCTTCCTGGTGACCTGCCATGCTGATTTCTATACAGACAATAAAGATTTGCACTCCCACCAAAATTGATATATATACCTACTTTTGGCCCTTTCTCCAGCATATTCTACCATTTGTTTTATTGATATTAGGCATTCTGACTGGTGTTAGATGAAATGTAGTTTTGATTTGAATTTCCTTGATGCCTAAGAATGTTGAACATTCTTTTAAATGTTTCTTACCCATTTCTCTTTCATCTTTTGAAAAAAACCTCTGTTTAACCCATTTCTAATTTTCATTGGGGTAATTTGTTTCCTTGATGTTCAATTTTGAAATGTTTTATACAATTTAAAAATTAACCATCTATTGGAAATAAAATGGATAAAAATCACATTCTTTAGTCTGTCCGTCCCCTCATTCAAATGATTTTGTTCTTTGGCCTGCAGAATTTTCAAAAGTTCCTACTTCCTTTCTGTTCTTCTTTGTGACTGGGTATTGCTATTCTGTTTGGAAAGTCTTTTCCTGTGCCAGTGAGTTCAAATCTATTCCCCGATTTTTCCTCTATCAGATTCATTATATCTGGATTAAATTCAAGTCCATGATCCATTTAGAGTTGAATTTTGGGCAGAATGATAAGCATAGATCTATTTGGCCTTTTCTACATGCAATCATTGACTAGCATAATTTTTGGAAGATGCTGTCATTTCAGTCTATTGTTCTGCCAATTGAACTATTTAAGACAAATACTACCCTTTACCTACATATTGTGGTTTCTGATTTTGTGTTTCTCATGGAATTTGAGTGTTCTCTTCATCTATATCTGTTTCTTGTGCTAGCATTTGCACTGCTTGCCTTTTGTTTATTTTGTATATACTGCGTTTGCTTTGGTTTTATATTATTAGAGTACAGTTCATTTTATTATTATTCTTTAGAAGTCCATTTCTTTCTTAATAAGAGACAGGAAGTTGGTAGATCCAGATTAAAAGGTGGGAAGGAATTGTAAGTAGTAGGGCAAATAATCTATTTTCAATTTAAAAAATGAAAAAAAAATATTTTTCAAGTATATAAAATATACTTTTTGATAAAACAGTAAGGTATACATAGGTTTGTAGACTATTGGTGTGCCTTCGATTCACTTCCATTGATAAACCCCTAAGTTTTTATGCAAAATTTATTGTTTTACTACTATAGTTCTTTATTACAATTTGAAATCAGAGGTGATATTATCTCTTGTAGATTTTTGTTATTTGGGATTATATTATATATCCTCTTTCTGTTTTTTTTTTTAATTTTGATTTCTGTGTGTGGATTCTATCCCATGATATTTTTGAGGTATTATGAGAGAATGTTTAAATGATTTTTTTCCTCACTACATGTATCATTTGTACACAGGAATGTTACTCATTTCTGTGTGTTAGTTTAGTATCCTGGTACTGTGTTGTAAATTTTATATCAGGTGTAGAAATTTCCTGGTAGTGTTATTGGGGAGTTTTATGTATAAAAAAATCACGTTTTCTTCAAATAAAGATAACTTGACTTTTTAATCTTCCTATTTGTATTCTCTTGTCTCCTTTAGTTACTTTTTTGTGCTCATTAAAACATGAAGAACAGTATTGAATACGTACTGAGAGAGTTGACAAATTTGTCATGGTCCTTTCTTTGTGTTTAAGTTGATGTTGACTGTGAAATTTCTGTAGTTGATATTTTAAACCCTATTAATAATATTTTTTTAAATTTTTATTAGATATGTTCTTTATTTACATTTCAAATGTTGCCCCCTTTACTGCTTTCCCCCCTGAAAATCCCATAACAAGTCTCCCCTCCCGCTGTTCCCCAATCAACCCACTCCTGCTTCCCTGTCCTGGTATTCTTCTACACTGTAGCGTCAAGCGTTCAAAGGACCAAGGACCTCTCCTCCCTTTGATGTCCAACAAGCCCTTCCTCTGCTGCCTATGCGTCTAGAGCCATGGGCAAAACCATGTGTACTCTGGTTGATGATTTAGTCTCTGGGAGCTCTAGGGGTACTTGGTAGCTCATATTGTTTCCTCTGCAAACCCCTTCAGCTCCATGGGTTCCTTCTCTGGCTCCTCCATTAGGGACCTTGTGCTCAGTTCAAAGGCTGGCTGAGAGTGTCCCCTCTGTATTTGTCATTCATTAGTAGAGCCTCCTAGGTGACAGCTATATCTGACTCCATTCAGCAAGCACTTGTGGGCATCCACAATAATGTTTGGGTTTTGTAACTCTATATGGGATGGATCCTTAGGAGGGGCAGTCTCTGGATGGTCTTTTGCTCAGACTCTACACTTTGTCTCTGTATCTCCTTCTGTGGGTATATTGTTCTCCCTTCTAAGAAGGAGTAGAGTATTCATACTTTGTTCTTCCTTCTTCTTGAGTTTCATTTGGTCTGTGAATTGTGTCTTGGGTATTCCAAGCTTCTGGGCTAATATCCACATGTCAGTTAAAACATATCATGTGTGTTCCTTTGTGTTTGGGTTCCCTCACTCAGGATGATATTTTCCAGTTCTACCCTGAGAATTTCATGAATTCATTATTTTTAATAGCTGAGTAGTATTCAATTGTGTAAATATGCCACATTATCTGTATCCATTCCTCTGTTGAGGGACATCTGGGTTCTTTCCAGATTCTGGCTATTACAAATAAAGCTGCTATGAACATAGTAGAGCATGTGTCTTTATTACATGCTGAGAATCCTCTGGGTATATGCCCAGGAGTGGTATAGCAGGGTCCACCACTAGTAATATAAACAATTTTCTGAAGAACTGCCAAACTGATTTCCAGAATGGTTGTACCAGATTGCAATCCCACCAGCAATAGAGGAGTGTTCCTCTTTCTCCACATCCTCACCAACACCTGCTGTCTCCTGAGTTTTTAATCTTAGCCATTCTGACTTTTGTGAGGTGAAATCTCAGGGTTGTTTTGACTTTCATTTCCCTGATGACTGAGGATTTGAACATTTCTTTAGGTGTTTCTCAGCATTCAATGTTCCTTAGTTGAAAATTCTTTGTTTAGCTTTGTATCCCACTTTTTTTTTTTAATTTTCTATATTCTTTGTTTACATTCCAAATGATTTTCCCTTTCCTGGTTCCCTCTTCCCCATAAGTCCCATAAGCCCTTTTCCCTCTGCCCGTTCTCCAATCAACCCCCTCCTATTTCTCTGTCTTGGTAATCTCCCACAATGCTGCATCAAGCCTTTCCAGGACCAGGGCCCTCTCCTTCCTTCTTCTTGGGAATGATTTGATATGTGAATTGTGTCTTGAGTATTCAGAGCTTCTAGGCTAATATCCACTTATCAGTGACTGCATTCCATGTAAGTGAGGTAACCCAATCACAAAAGAACACAAGTGT
>BDUI01002777.1:83928-100602 GCA_002335545.1 Apodemus speciosus | reverse complement strand
TATATATATATATATATATATATATATATTTATCCTCCTCTCAGATATATGGATGGTGAAGATCCTTTCCTAATCTTTAGGGTTCCATTTTGTCCCATTGACAGTGTCCTTTGCCTTACAGAAAGGTTTTCAATTTTATGAGGTCCCATTTATAAATTGTTGATTCTAGAGCCTGAGCCATTGACACTCTGTTCAGGAATGAATGAGTTTGAGCTGTCTCCAACTTTCTGGTCTATTAGATTTAGTATGTCTAATTTTACATAGATGTCTTTGATCCACTTGTACTTGAGTTTCAGGCAGAATGGCAGGAATCTATTTGCACTCTTCTACATGCTAACAATCAGTTAGACCAACACCATTTGTTGAAAATGCTTTCTTTTTTTTCCATTATTGGTTTTGTCTTCTTCATTAAACATCAAGTGTCAATAGGTATATAGATTTATTTTATAGTCTTCAATTCAATTATACTGATCAAACTGTCTGTTCCTATATCACTACCATTCAGTTTTTATTACTATTCTCTGTAGTATAGCTTGAGGTCAGGGATGATGATACCTCCACTTTTTTTATTGTTCAGAACTGGTTTAGCAATCCATAGTTATTTGTCTTTTTCATATGTAGTTGGGAATTACTATTTCAAGTTCTATTAATAATTGTCTTGAAATTTTGACAGGGATGGCATTGAATCTGTAGATTGCTTTTGATAAGATGGCCATTTTCACTATGTTAATCCTATTGATTCATGAACATTAGAGATCTTTCTTCAATATTCTGATATCTTCCTCAATTTCTTTCTTCAGTGATTTGAAGTTCTTGACATATAGGTCCTTCACTTGCTTAATTAGAGTTACACTAAGGTAGTTTATAATATTTGTGGATATTGCAAAGAGTGTTGGTTCACTAACTTATTTCTGGGCCTGATTATCATTTGTATAAAGGAGGGCTGCTGATTTTCTTAATTAATTTAGTGTGTGGCTACTTTAATGCAGGTGTTTGTCAGCTATAAGAGTTCTCCAGTAGAATTTTTGGGGTTGCTTATGTATACTATCATGTTGTCTACAAACAGCAAAATTTGACTTCTTCCTTTCCAATTTATTTCCCATTGATCCCCTTTTGTTGTCTCATTGCTCTACCTAGGACATCAAGTCCATTATTTCATAGATAGGGAGAGAGGGGGGAAGTCTTCTATTATACCTATTTTTAGTAGAATTGCTTTATGTTTCTATCCATTTAGTTTGATGTTYGCTATTGATGTGCTGTACATTACTTTTCATATACTTAGATGTTTGCCTTTTATCTCTCATCTCTCTAAGATTTCTGAAATGAAGGGATGTTGATTTTATCAAAGACTTTTTTAGCATTGAATAAAATGGTCATGTGATTTTTTTCTTTCAATTTGTTTATATGGTGAATTATGTTGATGGGACCTTGTATATTGAACCATCCTTGGATTTCTGGGATGAATCCTACTTCATTATGGTGGCTGATATTTTTTATGTTATCTTGGATTCTGATAATGAGTATTTTATTGAGTACTTTTGCATCAATGTTCACAAGACATGAGTGATTTAAGCATTAACAATGTTTCCTTTACAAATGTGGATAACATTTTGTTTGGTGCATATATTTTCATAATTGAGAGATCATCAACTTATGAGATTGTTCCCTTTGATTAGCATGACGTGTCTTTCATTGTGTCTTTTGATGAATTTCAGTTGAAGTATATTTTATTAGATATTAGATACTCTAGCTTACTTCGTGGATCCATGTGCTTGGGAAATCATTTCAAACCATTTACTCTGAGGTGATATCTATGCCTATTTCTTAGATGTCTTTTTAGTATGCAGCAGAATAATGGCTATTGTTTTTGCATCCATTCTGTTACCATGCGCTTTTTATTGCAAGAATTGAGTAATTTGATATTGAGAAATATTAATTACTAGTGATTGTTAATTCCTGTTCCTTTGATGTTGTTGTTGGTGGTAGTTGGTGTTGGACATGATTTCTTTGTTTTTTCATCTAAGGTTGAGTGTTGTTCTTTCAGGATTGTAAAGAATTGTGTTGGAAAATCTCAGGGACTAAGATTAACAATTAATAAATGGGACCTCATGAAACAAAAGTGACTGTAAGGCAAAAAATACAATCAAAAGGACAAAATGGCAGTTTGCAAAATAGGAAAAGGTTTACACCAATGATAGAGCAGTGACATCAAAAAAATATAAAGATCTCAAGAAACAAATGAAGTAACCTAATTTAAAATGGGGTGTAGAGTGAACAGAATCCTTGAGAAACAGAAGAAGCACTTAAAGAAATGTTCAACATTCTTAGTCATCATTAAATTCAAATAAAATGACTCTTGAGATTCTACCTTGGAGCTGTCAGAATGGGTAAGTCCATTCTGTTAGTCTGCTGTATTTTTTTGTTGGGGGAAATTAAGAGCAATGATGTTGAAAGTTATCAATGATAAAAAATTGTGCACCACAAAAAAAGACCCAGCCTGAGTAGAGACCCAAGGAGAATTAGAAGGCAGATAATGAGTTAAGTTGCTTATAGTTTTGATTATTTTTAATTAATTTTAACTGACACATAAACGTAAAATTGTTGATATTAATGGAGTACTGTGTAATGTTTCAATACGTGTACATACTGCTTTAAGTTTAGATCAAGTTAGATATATCTGTCTCTTTAAATATTTATCATTTCTGAAACAGGAAGAATAGCTCTACTTAAGCATTATATAGAAAACTCCAATAAATGTATAATAATAAAAAAATTATGATTAAACAAGAAAATACAAAACATTAAAAAAACACAACAGACCTCTCAGGCTGACAAGAATGTGGAAAAGGGGTCACTGACCCCCATTGCTGGTGAGAGTACTAACTTGAATATCAACTTTGGATTAATTTGGCCTTTTCTCAGAAAATTGTGAATAGATTTACTTCAAGACCTAGCTATACCACTCCTGGGCATAAAGCCAAAACAAGCTCAACCATAACACAAAAATAAAAGATCAACTCTTTTCAAAGCAGCTTTATTTATTATAACCAGAAAACAGCCTATATATCCCTCTACTGATGAATAGATAAAAATATGTGGTACATTTACACAATGGAGTGTTACTTAGCCATTATAAACAAGGACATCATGGAAATTGCAGGCAAATGGGTGAAACTAGAAAAGATCATTCCTTAGAGAGGTAACAAGACTAATTTTCTTTCTTAGGGTATATACTCACATATAAGTGGATAGTATTAATAAATTTCAGAATAAATATGCTATAAAACACCAACCCATAGAAGATCAATAACCAGTGTTGGCCAAGGAGGGGATGCTTTAATCACATTGAAAACAGGAGCAAGATTAGACATTAGTGGTGGATAGAGGATGGGGAGTGGGGATGGGAACAAGATAGATGAGGTAGTAAAAGCAGAGAGGGAGAGAGTACTGGGAGTGACAACTGGATTTGGGGAGGATGAATCTCTGTGATTTGCTAGAAACCTAGAGCAAGGAAACTCCCAGGAACCTATGAGAGAGTGACTCCTAGCAGTGGAGAATATAGAGCTGGAAATGGTCATTTTCTGTAATCAGACAAGATTTTCATTCTAGAGATAGGGACACCAATCTATCCACAAAAGTTTTGACCCAAAATTTGTCTTGCTTACAAGGTGCACAAGGGAAAAAAATGAAACAGGATTTGAGGGAAAGCCAACTAATAACTGGCTCAGCTATACCCATACCATGAGAAGGAGCCTGCTCCTAACATTATTAATGATATTCTGCTTCACTTGCAGAAAGGAGCCTAACATAACTGTCATCAGAGAGGCTTCACCCCAAAACTGATGGACACTGATGCTGGAAACCACAGCCAAACATTTTGTGGAGCTTGGGGAATCCTGTAGAAGAGAGGAAGAGGAAGAATTGAAGGAGCCAGTGTGGCCAAGAATACTATAAGAAAATCTAAAGAGTCAATTAAACTAGCCCTGTAGGGGCTCACAGAGACTGAACTGCCAGTCAGAAAGGATATGAGACACAGCAAGCCCTCTGCACATAGGTAATAGTAGTTGGTCTTCATTTGGGACTCCTAAAGATGTTTGCAGGTGCTGTCTGACTAAACTGTCTTCTTTTTGGATCTTTTTCCCCTAACTATGCTTCCTTGCCTAGCTTCAATAGAATATGCACTTAATTTTTCTGTAACTTGCTAAGTCAAAGTTGGTTGGTGTCCATGGGGACCCTCCACTTTTCTAAGGAGAATAGGAGGAGAGGGTATACCTGGGGGAGACAAGGTGAGAGGGAAGAAATGGGAGGAAAGGAGGGAATGGAAGCTATGGTTAGAATGTAGTGTATATTAATGCTGAATACTATTTTAAAAGTTAAGTAAATGACATCTGTTTTTGAATATAAACACAAATATTTAAAAGTCAGTTTGACACTATGCCAGTTTTGCTAACAACAATGTTCAGCCTCCTGGCCTTTAGGCCCATTATCTCCAATATCATGGGTTTTGACCAGGCATATAGTACAAGACACATCCATGGAAAAGTAGAAGGCAGTTGGTCAGGCCATAAGAATAGTCTCCATATTTCACAGTTAGGTATTTTTCCTTTCTAGACTGGTAGTTCATAGTATTGTAGCTGAGTAAGACTGTGTAAGTAAGGCCCCACAAAGCATGCTTAATATTTCTGGCATTAGGAAACCTATCTTTCTTCTAATTTCTGCAACTTTTTTGAGAGAGGGGTAGTAGAAGAGGATAGAAAAAAATGGGAGATTTTTTTAATTGGTGTGAATCTCAGTAATTTTTGAGTACTTCTCAAATATATTGTGTATATGTAAATAGTATAGGTTGCAAAAGAATGGAGAAGCGACACTTGGGAATCTTAAAGGAAAGGTCATCTATAGATAGATTCATTTTATTTAAAGGTAGATAAGAGTTGGAAGTGAGACAAGACTGTAACTCTAGAGTAATTTTAATCTTAATATATCCAAATATGTTTATTTAAAATGTTTACTGTGCTTCTTCTGTACTTGTGAAACTGAACTTGGGAACACACATGTTAGAAAATAATTTCCTGTGTTGAAAAAGGTGAGATTTTTTTTCTGTTTTACAGATAAAGCAGGAGGGAATGAGAACTTGGCTCAGAAGTTTGTATACCAGAGGTGACAAGGTGAAAAGATCACTTTTGAGTTCTCTAAGCAACACAATAGCTGTTTACAACACTCCACAGATTGTGTCACAGTGTTCATGTTCTGTCCATTTGGGACAGTCAATCACAAGTCTATAACACAGAATAGTATTTCTCCTGCTCTGTCAAAGGTAAATTAATCCCTACCAACACCAAAGCAGTGTAGGACATAATGTCCTGACCTGGGTCAGAGAATAGAGATAAAAAACTACAGGGTCACAAACATACAAAGAAAAACTACTATAAAGCTAACTGGTAGTAAGTGTTTGACTGTTTCTTAGAACTTATTTCAGGCAGTCAATTTGGTTAGAGTTTGAAGATTGAACCTGTATTCGAAGTGCATTTGGGGGATGTTTATTAAGAGACATTAAGATCAGTTTTAATCAGTATAAAATATGTTGGGATTGATAGGTGAGGTATTGGGGAGAGCGAATGGTAATGCAGATTTGATCCAATCAAACTGTTTGCAATATTAAATTCTCAAGCAAAAAGAAGAAATAACATAAAAATATATAATTTTTATTTTAGTGTATAAGTGAGTTGTAACTAGAGATCACTGCTATAACAATGTAACACTGAAGAATTTTTACTTACACAATAAACTTTTCGGAAAATGAATATACTATAATAAATGAAAAGTAGTTATTTCCTGAGTGTATCTCCCTAATCATATTTACATGTATGTATATATATATGTATGCATGTATTTATATTTATATATTTATGTGTGTGTTTACATGTGTTAACTGAGCTTTATGGTATGGGTATGGTTATTAATCAGTGTTCAGATTTTCTTTTCACAGTGCACAGCAGTTGCTAAGATACAGCTACCATTCCAATGACTACATTTCAGGGCTTATCAATGCTAGCAATATACCATATAAGTAGATCTTTTTAGTAGAGTATGAATGTAAGTATCGAGAGTAATTTCAATCTCTCCACCTTGTTTTTAAGATAGATATGTCTCTTTCCTGAAGCTGTCTTTGAATAATAATAATGAGGCCAAGCAGTATAAAAGACTGTGTGAACGAACATTTGAGGGGTGGGAAGATGACTCATCAGTTAAAGTAGGGAAACAATTCCTGTTTATTGTCCTCTCATATGCACACACTCATACAAGTAAATAAACAAATTCAATATCATATATATCTTTAAAATATTTAGAATAATAAGACCCATTTATTGGTATGACACAATTTGTACTGCTAATAAGCAAATTATGCATTATTTTTAGGGCAGTCAATTTGCATATAAATATGTGTCATTTTCTCATATTAAAAGAAAGCCAGAGACAGAAACAGAGAGAGAGAGAGAGAGAAAGGGAAAGAAGGGCCAAAGAGAGAGGGAGAGGGGAGGGGAGGAGAGGGAGGGAGGGAGAGAAAGAGAGAGAGAGAAAGTGAGAGAGGAAAGAAAGACAGAGACAGAGACAGAGAGAAGAGAGAGAGAGAGAGAGAAGACAGAGAGAGAGAGAGAGTGAGAGAGAAAGAGAGGTCATTATGTTTTCCAGATTCCCGGCTTGGTGTTGAAATCTTTGGTGCTTAAGTTACCATTCTGCCTTAGACTCCCAAGGGTGCAGATTTACAGTATAGAGGTCTGCTCCACTGCGGCTGCTACTATCCCACAATTTCCTTCATTCAGTTGTAGTTAAACTAATCTAATACAAGATTGTGACTCAAAATTTTAATGAAATCAGTAACATGAATTGAACAATATTATATAAAATATTTTAATATGTTTTATTCTTAAGAATTTCATATATTCATGATCAAAAAAAGGCCATAGCTACATCTCAGGTTCCTTCTAGTGTATCATTCCTACTCCACTCAATGTGTCCTCCTCAAGCTATATCTTTAAATTTTTAACCATATTCCATTTTAACTTTGCTATTGCAACGAGTTTTAAAAATACAGCCAGCATATTATGCCTTATTTGTAAATTATTTCACTGGAATATGAAAACTAGTACTGAAATAACTCAATTCAAATACAAGTAATTGTACATGCAAATATCTAAGAAGATAGGTAGTAGAATTATCCATTTCTTTCCTTCTCCAAAAGTATAATTGCACGGAGTTTCTGTAGGACATGACACTATCTATATATACACCTTTAATATAAATTCAAATATAAGAAAGATAACAAAATACATAKAAGATTTTATTTCCTCTAATACTACTTGTCTTTTAAGTAGAAATAAGAATAACAAAATATTTTTTAAAAAGAAGCTTAATTTTCATTAAACATATATCTATGGCAAACCATCCTTTTGATTATTAAATGTATCATTTGCATATTGTTTATTTTATAATTGTTTTTTCTTTCATGTGTTTCTTGCATATTTTGCATTAAAATTATTTTTATAAAAATATTAGAAATATAACAATCTATAAACTAGGGAGAATTAATAAAGTTCCTAATATATTTAATATTTTTCAGAATAATTAATAAGTAGTTAATACTAGATAAATCTTTTGACATGACTTCAGTAAAGCATGCAATAGCTAGTTGTTTCAAAAAGAAACAGGACAGAATATTATGTAGAATCCACACTTTGAATTCTAGGCTAAAACCTATGGTTTATCACAAATCCCAACTTAAGCATAAATTTACTATTAGTTACTGCAATTATACACCCAAGTTATTACCTGGAATATAATAAAATTTTAGAAGTCCTCCATGTGGTACTGAGGAATGAAATGACTGATAAATTAGATTTAATTAGGAAATATAATTGAATCCTAAATGATACTGCTTTTTAATGTCTTCACCTTTAAAATTCTAATACAATTGTGAAATTCAAACATAAAAGACACGAAGTGTTTTTTCTGAAATAATTTGATTATCTAGTGACATAATATTTTTTGAATACTGATCCCATATAGTATATAATACCTTGAATAAGAATGCTTCCAATAGGCTGATATATATGAAAGTTTGATCATGAAGGAATAGCACTACTTTGGGAGGGTTTGAGAGGTATGGCATTGTTGGAGTGGGTGTGGGCCTTGTCAGGAACAGTTTTTTAAGTTTCAGAAACTCAAACCAGATCTAGTGGGTCATTCTTCCTGCTACCTGCCAATCTAGATGTAAAGGTCTATGCTATTTTTTCAACACCACATCTGCCTTTGTGCTTACATGATTTCCATCATGACAATAATGGATTAAACCTCTGATATTATAAGCCAGCCTCAATTAGATGTTCTTTTTTTTATATGAGTTTCTTTGTTATTGTCTTATTTTAACTACAATAGAAACCTTAACTAAGGCAGACTTTGGAATTGTATTGTTTCTCTCTACTATTAAACTTTAGGATTCCATCATCAGTTAATTAGAAAAACTTAAAATTAATAGAAAAATAGCTTTAACATAATTTAAGTAAAAGTCTTAAAGTRTTCTTTAGGATCTTTCAGATAAGTCTATGATGTTATTATGTAGACAACATTATAGAGATTTAAGGAAATGTATTTTTTTCAAAATAAACTAAAACTTACTCCAATATGTTGCAGTCAGAGATAAATATTGTTAACACTTTACTCCAGTTCAATATGTTCTAAACTTCTGTTCCTGTCTAGAAAAAAAATGCGAGGACAAAAATGGAGAAAAACCTGAGGAAAAGGAAGTCCAGCAACAGGCTCAAATTGGGATCCAGCTGAAGGGTAGGCCACAAGGCCTGACATTACTGAAGCTATGGAGTGCTCACAAAAAGGAGCCTGTCATGAAAAACCAATAAGCAGGTGATCAAATCAGATGCAGATATTTACACCCAACCAATGGACAGAGCTGCTGACCTTTGTGGTTGAATTAGGGAAAAGCTGGAAGCAGCTGAGAAGGGGGGCAATTCTGTAGGAGGACCAGCAGTTTCAACTAACCTGCACCCCTGAGATCTCTAGAAACTAGGCCATCAACCAGGCAGCATAAACCAGCTGATATGAGGCCCCCAAAACATATACAACAGAGGACTGCTGGGTCTGGGTTTAGTCAGAGAAGATGCTCCAAACCTTCAAGAGTCTGGTAGCCCCAGGGAGTGGGGAGGTTTGAGGAGGTGGGGACATCCTTGTGGAGTCAGGGGCAGGGAATGGGAATGTCTGGGATGTGAAGCAGTCAGAGGGTAGAAGGTGAGGGGGATAAAATTTAGACTCTAAAAAAAGATTAAATAAAATTTTTAAAAAAGTTGAAATTGACAGCAAAAAAAAGCCCATGGTTTTCTTCTTCTATATCTTTTAAAACTGTCTTGCATTGTTTTATGCATTTGATTGGTTCTGTCTATATACATATGTGCATATCACTTACATGCCTTGTGACCAAAGAAGTTGGAAGAGTAGATCAGAGGGCCTCRAGCTAGTTACASATGGCTGTATATTGCCSTCTGTTTTCTAGAAATGTAACCTATGGCAATTGTAAGAGTGGCCTTCATCGGTCTCCTTATGATTCTTAAAATGCATGATTCATTTTACTTTTGTTCTAAAATGTGTACATTGATTACGTTGCATCACAAATCATATTATTATTAAATGCTTCTTTAAAATTAATTTAGAAAATGTCATTAACCATGAAAGTGGTTGCTATGGAGCCCTGGAGGCCCCAAGAAAAGAAAGACAAATCTTACTCAGAAAGGGAAGACATTGGATACGAATGGAGAGAGGGAACTAGTTAGTAGAGGGGGTGAGAAAGAGAAAGGGGGTGTGCATTAAGGTAAGAGTGGGAGAATGTTGGTAGAGAGAATTTAAATTGGTAGGGGAATCTCTGGGAATAGCCAGAGACCCGGGGCAGGGGAGGCTTCTGGAAGTCTGTGGGGATGACCATAGCTGAGACTGCTTGCAGGTAGGAATGTGGAGACTTAAGTGGCCACATCCTTTAACCAGCCAGGACTTCCAGTGGAGGGAGAAGGATATCAACCCACCCACAAAATCTTCAACCCCAAATTTTCCCTGCCTACAAGATAAAGATAGATCAAAGATTGACAGAATGGTCAATTAATAATTGACCAAACTTGAGACTCACCCAATGGAAGACAGACAACCACTGACTCTTTTAATGATATTCTRTTATGCTTTAAGGCAGCAGTGGAGCATAATAATCTCCAGAGAGATTTCATCCAGCAGATGAAATCCAGCAATGGCAGAGATGCACAGCCAAACATATGGAGCTCTCAAAGTCCTGTCGCAGAGTCGGGTATAGGATTGAGTGAGCCTGACAGGTCAAGTACATGAGAAGAGACCTACAGAGTCAACTAAGTTAGGTCCATAGGATGCACAGAGTCTGAGCCACCAACCTAACCAATGGCATGCAGGATCTGGACATATGCCAACTACACATTGGTCACAGATGTGTAGCTTTGTCTTCTTGTGGGTGCCCTAAAAAACTGGAGTTGGGGCTAGGCTGTCTCAGGCTCCAGTGAGCCATTGGTTTCTCTTCTTTTAGCTGGTCTGGCTGGTTGGGCCTCGGTGTGAGAGAAGAGGTCTTGCTGTGAAATGAAGTATAGGGGGTGGTGGTGGTGATGGTGTTGGAGTTTGTGGGGGTGGGTGTGGTGGAGTGGTTTGACCTATGGAGGCTTTCCCTTCTTTTCTGAGCAGCAGAGAGGATAGTGGGGAAAGTGATTTGTAAGGATGGAACTGAGAGCAGAGGAGGGGAGTCTGTGAAATGCATGTAAAGTGGATAAATACATTGATTAATGTAAATGGAAAGAAATGAAATTTAAAACTATATAAAATGTTACTTGGCTAGTAATAAGAGTTGACTGCAGAAAGTGATCTGAGGGTAGAAGTTAAGAACATAAAAATTACATGTGTATTCTTTTGTGATTTGGTTACTTCACTCAGGATGACATTTTTCAGTTCCACCCATTTGCCTAAGAATTTCATGAATTCATTGTTTTTAATAGCTGAGTCCATTGTGTAAATATACTGCATTTTCTGTATCCATTCTTCTGTTGAGGTACATCTACGTTCTTCCCAGATTCTGGCAGTTATAGATAGGGCTGCTATGAACATAGTGGAGCATGTGTCCTTATTACATGCTGGAGAATCCTCTGGGTACATGCCCAGGTATGGTATAGCAGGGTCCTCTGGTAGTATCATGCCCAATTTTCTGAGGAACTGCCAAACTGATATCCAGAGTGGTTGTACCAGCTTACAATTCCATCAGCAGTGGAGGAGTGCTCCTCTTTCTCCACTTCCTCTCCAGCATTTGCTGTCCCCTGAGTTTTTGATCTTGGCCATTCTGATTGGTGTAAGGTAGAATCTCAGGGTTGTTTTGATTTGCATTTCCCTGATGACTAAGGATGTTGAACATTTCTTTAGGTGCTTCTCAGCCATTTCATAGTCGCCCATTGAAAATTCTTTATTTAGATCTGTACCCCATTTTCAATAGGGTTATTTTGTTCTCTGGAGTCTAACTTCTTGAGTTCTTTGTATATATTGGATATTAGCCCTCTGTCGGATGTAGGGTTGGTAAAGATCTTTTCCCAAATGGTTAGTCCTATTTACAGTGTTAGTCCTATTGACAGCTTTACAGAAACTTTGTAATTTTATGAGGTCCCATTGATCTTAGAACATAAGCTATGCACACATGGTATGTACTCACTGATAAGTGGATATTAGCCCAGAAGCTTGGAATACCCAAGACATAATTCACATAGCCAATGAAGCTCAAGAAGAAGGAAGAACAAAGTATGGATGCTCTGGCCCTTCTTAGAAGGGGGAACAAAATACCCACAGAAAGAGATACAGAGACAAAGTGTGGAGCAGAGTCTGAGGGAAATACCATCCAGAAACTGCCCCATCTAGGGATCCATTCCCATATACAGCTACAGAATCAAAACGCTATTGTGGATGTCCACAAGTACATGATGACTGGAGCCAGACACTGTCTGACTGGGAGCTATCAACTGGGAAGCTCTGCTAGTGCATGACAAATACAGCGGAGGACACTCTCAGTCAGTCATTGAACTGAACACAGGGTCCCCAATGGGAGAGCTAGAGAAAGGACCCAAGGAGCTGAAGGGTTTTACAGTCTCATAGGAGGAACCACAATATGAGTCACCCAGTACTCCCAGAGCTCCTAGGGACAAAAACATTAAACAGATAGTACACATAGTGTTACCCATGGCTCCAGATGCATAGGCAGCAGAGGATGACCTTTTTGGACATCAAAGGGAGGACAGCCCCTTGGTCCTGGGAAGGCTCAATGGCAGAGTACAGGGGAATACCAGGACAGGGAAGCAGGGAAGCAGGGATGCAGGAGAGTGTTGATTGGGGAATAGGGGTAGGGGAGAGGGGTTATGAGACTTTCAGGGGTGGAGGGACCAGGAAAAGGAACAACATTTGAAATGTGAATAAAGAATATATCTAATAAAAAAACAAAAGAAAAATTACTTGACAAGGAGGTATCTGGTCTGTATCTTGCTATTTTAATAAATATTTCTAGAATACCACTTCAAAAATTTCAGTGTTTTAGACTTTTGTGTCAAAATATAACTTCTACATAATTTTCACTATCTGTTTTCTATGTCATATTTTTGATTTTATATAAAATGTAAATTTTAGGCACATACATATTTAAATTATGTATATGATCACTGAATTCCTGTTATTTTATATAACATCAAGTATGCCAAATTTTATATTTTAATTTACCTTCTGAAACAGAAGCTATCTCTAATTTTGTCTCTTTTAAACATTATTCTTTAGTTGAGAAATGACAAATGTGTTTAAATAAAATCAGAAGAACACATGGTATGTACTCACTGATAAATGGATATTAGGAAAAAACCTTGAAATACCCATGATATAACTCAATGATCACATGAATCTCAAGAAGAAGGATGACCAAAGTGTGGATGCTTCAGGCCTACTTATAAGGGGAAACAAAATAATCATGGGAGGTAGAGGAAGGGAGGAAATTAAATGAAAATGTGTAATAGAAGGGGATGAGGAACTAGGGGGTAGCTACTATAAAATCCTAGGTATCAGGAAAGCAAAAGCTTCCCAGGACCCAACTGGGATGACACTAGCTGAAACACTCAACAAAGTTGAAATAGAACCTGTAGAGACCCACATCCAGAGTTTAGGCACCTCCCCTGGTTCAGGGATGGACCCACGCACCTATTGCAAAATTATTAACCCACAATTGCTCCTATTTAAATGAAATGCAGGGACAAAGAGTGGAGCAGAGACTGAAGGAAAGGACATCCAGAGACTGCCCACCTGGAAATCCATCCCATCTGTAGAAATCAAATACAGACACTATTGCTGATGCCAAGAAATGCTTGATGACAGGAGCCTGGTATAGCTGTCCCCTGAAAGGCTTTGCCAGAAACTGACCAATACAATTGCAGATGCGTGTAGCCAAACATTGGATTGAATGTAGGGACCCCAATGGAAGAGTTAGGGTAAAGACTGAAGGAGATGAAGGTGTTTGCAACCCCTTGGGAAGAACAACAATATCAACTAACTAGACCTACTAGAGTTCCCAGGGACTAAAACACCAACCAAAGCGTACACATGGAGGGACTTGTGGCTCAAGTGCATATGTAACAAAGGATGGGATCTGTCATCAGTGGGAGGAGAGGCCCTTGGTACTGAGGAGGCTTGATGGGCTAGATGAGCCATCTAGTAATGCTAGTAGGGTGAGGTGGGAGTGGGTGAGTGGGTGGGGGAACACTTTCATAGAAGGATGGAGAGAGGAGGGAATAGGAGGTTTGCAGGTGGAA
The DNA here is from genome assembly GCA_002335545.1 of Apodemus speciosus. Taxonomy (NCBI): domain Eukaryota; kingdom Metazoa; phylum Chordata; class Mammalia; order Rodentia; family Muridae; genus Apodemus; species Apodemus speciosus. Next base: position 86,710 of record BDUI01002777.1, on the reverse strand, counting down.
AACTAGGAATGGGGATAAGATTTGAAATGTAAATAAATAACATAACTTATTCAAAAGGAAAATGTTCAAATCAGCTTAACAATGGCAATAAGTATATGGGCTAAATCAAAATTCAGTATACTAAGACAAATATGAAAAGAGAAGCTAATCCTATAAAGCTATTTAAAGGAGCCTGCTGTTTCATGGATATGCATTTGATATGATTTAAAACATCAGTTCTAAGGAGTAAATAAGATAAAAATAATTAACTACCAAAAGCTTGAAATAGGAGATGGGTCCATTTCCCAATTATGTCATTGTAAACCTAGTACAGAGAAAAATACAGATGATATATGATAAAGCGAGGTCTTCCATTCTATTTTCTTCCTGAGATCTGTGATTTTTGTCATTTAGTTGAGGAAGAAGCTAGGTACTTAGTCAGTAGTAAGCCATCTAAATATGTAAACAATTATTCCTTACATTCATGTAAATAAATGAACTTGCATTATCTGAAAAGACAAACTAGGCACACAATAGGTGACAAAAAGAATAAAACAATAACAACAACAACACACACACATATGTGCACACACAACATTAGAAAAAACAAAAACCTCTTCAAAATAATCTATTCCAATGAGTTCTGGAGTCAAATCAAAATCTAGATTACATTGATCAAAGATTTGAGTTTTGCCTCTAATGTACTTCTGAGTATTTTTCTATGTACATTTAAAATATTCTTTTTAAATGAATTTTCTTCCATTATTTTTAAGGTTCAGAAATGATTCAGTCACTGGTGCTTCCCTCATTTTGGTTACAATTTTATCAGTAGTTTTACATTATCTCAAACAAATTCTTAAAATTTATTTTTATACATGCACCCATCTATTTTGTTTGTACAACTTTTTCATTATTTCACACAGTAGCCCCCTTTCTTTTTCTTATTTTGTACTACACTTGTAATAGTATTTTATCTACCTTATTGTCAACAAAACTTTTATCTGGTTTCATTTTTGATCCCTTCTTATATGTATCTAATTTGTTAGAACTTTCTTACTTTAGAATTTTTTCTTTTTGTCTTTTATTCTTTTTATTTTTCTAATATTTTGGGATTATCTCCTGCATAATATTCTTCTCTACCCATTGTCACCTCTTTTACAAGCTATTTTAATGTATTTCTTTACTCTGCCTTCTTCTGTTAAGTCATCCTTTGGCAAGCTACAAATGTACTACTGATAAAGCCATGTTTTCACTTATGGTCATTGGTGATATGTCAACTGGCTATGATAGACTTTAATGTGTCTTAATAACATACAAAGCACATATATGTATATATATTCATGAATTATATATTATATTCAGATATGTATAGATATATGTGTATATAAACACATGATATATAGTATATGCATCAATCAAAAATAAAGAAAACTTTAAAACCTGTAAAAGGGAAATGCCAATTCATTTATTAAAGCAGGAATATCAGAATAACATCAGATCTCTTAGCACCATTTCTTAATAACAGGTACATATGTAATGATATATTTTTAAACAATGAAAAATAAGTAACTGCTGTTGCCAGAAAAGTTGTTTATAATTGATAGAGAAATTATTTTATTTTAAAAAGCCCAAACAGTTCATTACCATCAAATCATAACAGGAATATATGCAAAGAATAAACAGAGGAGAAAGAATATATGTCTCATTCAGAAGACATGAAAGCCATAAGACATGTGTACTCTAAATATTTATACAGTAGTTGGGTTGTGGTGGCACATGCCTTTATTTTCGGCACTTGAGAGGCAGAGAAAGGCAGATTTCTGAGTTCAAGGGTAGCCTGGTCTACAGAGTGATTTCCAGGGCAGCCAGAGAAACCCTGTCTTGAAAAACCAAATACTACTACTACTACTACTACTACTACTACTACTACTACTACTACTACTACTATATGGATACAGGTCTTCTATATTACAGCTTCTGATTTTGTGTCTGTATGGGTTTGATTTATATATATTCTGTATGTTTGTATGTTTATTGTTTTGTTTTGTTTTTATTCTGTTTTTCCATGTCCCTGTCTTTCTCCTTTTTGTTTGTTTGCCTACTTGCTTGCTTTCTGAGGGGCAAGAAAGAGATGGTATGGAATTACATTGTTTCATAGGTAGAAAGGAACTTGGAGAAACTTTGGGAGGGCAATCCTTGGTTAGAATATATTAATTAGTAAATGTACTATTATAAAATAATAGAAATATATTAGAACAAAAACATGTTCACACATTTTGTTGGATATAGAGAAATAATACTAGAAATCACTGTTAAGAAAAGCTATAAAACCTAAAAAAATGTTTTGCAGTCTGAACAATAAATTTTGTTGATCAATGTCCTATTAAAGTGTCAGGAAGAAACTTAAAAACCAAAAATCTATAAAATAGAAAGCAGAATTTTTTATAAGGGGGTAAGTAATAAAAGGAATCTTTATAGTTGAGTAAAGATTTATTCAGTTTCTATGCATATGTGGGAATTCTGTTGTTTTAGTTATTAGTAAAGTTCAGCTTTATTCTGGTGGTTATCTGATAGAATGCAGGGGATTAATTCAATCTTCTTGTATATGTTGACACTTGTTTTATGTTATATTATATCATCAATTTTGAATAAAATTCTTTGAGGTGCTGAGAAAAAGTTGCATTCTTTTGGTTTGGCATGAAATATTTAAAGATATCACTTAGATCCATTTGGTTTATATGAACACATAGTCGACCAGGGACTGGCCAAACTTTTTTTTTTTTTTTTTTTTTTTTTTTTTTTT
>BDUI01002776.1:58576-70874 GCA_002335545.1 Apodemus speciosus | reverse complement strand
CTCTTGTAGCCCAGAACCATTGCTAAGTATGAGTTTTTATATTTATAGGAAGAAAGAGGATGAAAACCAAGATAATTCAGAGTGATAATGATCTTGATAGTAATCCATGATGGTTCTGACAGTAGTTGATAACTTGAAGTTCATTTTGAGAACACTCAAGGTGATATTTGCCTTGGTGGCTTATTTTGGGGGGATAATAATGCTTGCCTAAGTTTGGCTGAGAATGGGAGCAGTGATATAAACAATGATATATGGGTGGCAATTTGCATACCAAATGTAGAAATATTATATAAAGTTTATGCAGATATAGATCTTAAGATAAATTTTCTCTTATTTGTACTTTTCATCTATTCTGGGTGTTTCTAGTAAAAGCAASAGTAGTTGAGTGACTGATTTAAGGATATAACCAGTTGATCAGTCTAAAAGTTCACTCTCTGCATCATTTCAGGAGAAAAATCACTTGGTACTAATGTAGAGAAAAATCTCACATGCACTAAGACTGGCTGATGTTCAGACTGAAAACACTATAGGCCTTCCAAAGATTCTGCAGGATCTGGAGCAGTGTTCTACTCTGTATCCTTGGATAATCATAGGGGATGCTTGAAGACCAAACTTTCAAAAAGTATACAGTAGAATTCAAACACAGGGTTAGGTTTGACATGCCTGTTACAGCTTTGAGAAAATAGTGTTTCTTAGCATATAAGAGGGTTCTGTGTTTTGTGCAAAGTCACACAATACCTATCTGAACCCAAATGTCAGCCATCCCTTTTCCCCAAGAGTACAATTCAAATGGCATGTCAAACTGTCCATTGCATAACACAGTGCTGTAATGGTCTGGAAGGGATTTGGAACTATGTACAAGGCAACGTTCTAAGAGGATGTGAGGCAGCACATTGCCCCGGGGAAATTAAACCCTGTCTTCCTGTGATGATGCCAGCTTTCCTGAGTGACCTTTCAGCTCCAGCACTTGGACAATGTGATCCACCCTGCCTATCACCAAGGTCTATACGGTTTTCTGTGCCTTTACATTTACTAATAAGAGGACAAATAAAGTGATTTTTAGAGAAGTTTCATTTCCTTTGAAGGAGACTGACCTGCAAACTTAATTTAAAATAGCTTTTAACACTCTGAATAAGGTGTCCACTTTGGACTGGCAGAATCTCATAGGGTTTGGGCTTTCCTTGAAAAGGGGGTTTATTTTTAAAGAGACTTGTGACATTTCGAGTTAAATGTGATTAGTGAAATGGTTCTTCATTCTAATTGAAGCCTGAAAAGGAGTCCAGAGTTCTGTAGTCTTTGTTGTAATCAAGACACAGTAATTATTTTCTACTTAGACAGAAGGAACTGTGAGATTTCTCTGAAAGCTCAAGACTACAGGATGGGAGATGGAATCCTTAGTGGATAAGGGTATTTATTTGAGTTCTTTGAACTATCAATGTAAAAATTAGGTCACCATCATAGGGCCCATTTTGATTAGACAGTCTATACTAATCCCTATGGGTTATATAAGACAGCATAAGACAAACATTTTTGAATTTTATCATATAAATAAGCAAAAGCCTTCCATCCTAAAAGTGCCTTTTAGGATGAGCCCATATATTTTATAGCTACAAAGTTACTTTTGCTCTGAGCACAGCCCATCATGAGTGAACAGTTTGAGCTAATGTTTGTGTTATGTTAGCAACGATGCTCTATGTTGATGGCATCCATCTTGAGAGTCCTCATTCTCTGGATACTTTGTCTATTCTCTTAAGATCCTCATTGCTCCAGAGTATGTGGCAGGAAGTCACTGAGACTAAGAATTATCTAATAAGCTGTGCTTTGGAAAATGAAGAGATGGCTCAGTCCTTAAAAGCACTCATTGCTCTTACAGAAGACCTAGGTTTGATTCCTAGCACTCACAAAGCTATACAGCACCATCTGTGACTTTAGTTACAGAAGATCCAATGCCTTCTTCTGGCTGTCATAGGCACCAGCATGAACATGGTGCACTTACTCAGGCAAAACACTTAAATGCAGAGAATAAAAATAAATACATCTTAAAATAATAAATTGTGCATTCTTAGATAAATGTATTCAATAGAAATTTTCTTGAGAGAGCACTTCAAATGTGGCAGGAGTGACAAAGTAAGTGAATTGTTATATTTTATTTGATTGTTTAAAGTAGATACATGTGCCAATAGCTACTGTATGTACTCTCTTACCGCATAAGGTGTACTTCCTTGAGCAGTAGGTATTTTGTACATCTCTTGGATGTGAGCGTGAGATGCAGGAATTCAGGACCCAGAACTGCTGAGTTTCCATGTTAATAAGATCCCAGTTGATTCACAAGCAGAATAACTGCTGAGAAATGTTGGTTTTGGAGGTTGATTTTTTAAAGCACGACAGTGACACGTTTATATTCTAGACATGTCTGAGTATTAGTATACTCTTAAAAAGGCATTGAGACTTTCCCTCAAGTCTCCTTTGCCAATTTAATAAGATATATTGTGAATCATATCTCAACTGAACTCGCTGTAGATAGTAAGATCTCAAGATCGTTGGCATCTCAGGAAAGTGTCGGGTTTAATCTTTTGATCAGAGCTACATCTTATGTTTTAGCTAAACTGTCTACCATGCTCTTCTCTGAGTAAATAATATCTTCCTTTCATAAAAGAGTAGAATCAACAGAGAATAAACACAGCATATGGTGACACTGAGAGGTGAGCTGCTTTTTCTCAAACTGGTGCTCTAAGGCACAGAGATGATTCTCATATAGCATTTAAGGATCTAAAACTAAAAAGAATAATAAAAGTCTCCGTTGAACACAATGCTTGCTCATTATTCACTGAAAATGTTCAGGTTCTGGACTACTTCCCAAATGTTAAGAGACAGTAGCCAAGACAGAAAAGATCTTTTGGAATATGGAGCGGCCGTCTGCTATAGTGGCTTTGAGATTGTTACCTTGGGTAGCATTGTGAGTAAGTAAAGAAAGAAGGATGGACTTTCAAGCCTCTGACAGGTCCTCTGTACAGTGCAGACTCCAGCTGCCTCTCTGTCTCAGCTCCTTCCTGTAAAATGAGGAACTTAAGGACATAAAGCTGGGTGGGTAGGAATGTGGGGATAATCAAAGGAAAGTTAGTGGAGGGGACATCATGATCAAACTATATTGTCTGATAAAAAACTCACAAAATAATAAAAGAAAAAATGAGGACCCTTGATATGATAAGCCTCTTTTAGACCAGTGCCAACTACCACTTTCTGCTCCAGCCCCAGAAAAGTTGTAAGGATTTAGTTGGGAATTGTTAGTTGACCAACAAAAGTGAGTCTCCCATATCCACTCTCAGAAGCTATTCATTCATTTAAATTATCGAATTAATGTAGGAACTCTTTGCTCGCCGCTCATCTGAGCACTGAGGAGCAGCAGTGAGCAGATGCTGATGCTCCTGGGAAATGCATCTTTAGCAGAGCTGTAGAGAAAGCAGCCATTTCTAATTCTCAAAATGTTGACGCTAACTTGCATGTTAGGATGCCAGAGGCTGAGCTCCTGGAGAGACGGGGTGGGGTGTAGAGTGCTTCAGAAGTGGAGAAGCCGGGCAACAAATCACTGTGAATAGATTATAAAATTGCAGGTGGAGATCATGCATGAAGAAATTGAACAAGGGAGTATGACAGAGGCAAGCGCCCTCCCAACATGTAGTCCAGGATCCTGAGGAAGTAACCCTCATGAAACCAGAGTGACAAAGGACAGCCTAATACCACTCCAAGCAGAGAGGCAGGTGCCAAGGGCTCAATTCATAAAGACCTGAGTGTACTCTAGGGGCAGAGAAATCAAGGACGACACCGCATCCTGTGAATTGAGGTCTTACCTCTTTCTTTCAGCAGAGTTGTTCTTCAGGTCTAGTCTTAAATCTCCCTCTTACCCTACTTGAATTTTTTCCTTGCCCTGAGGTGATGGTTCAGTGGGTAAAGCACTTGCCACACAAATGTGAAGAACTGAGTCTGAATCACCAGAATGTATGTCAACTGAGATGGGAGGTGGAGTCACGAGGATGCACTCAGGTCTTCTGGCATCTGGCCTKGCATGTGCAGTGGCCAACAACAGTAACGAAGACCCTGTCTCAAACAATGTGAAAACTGAAGACCAACACCAGAGGTTTCCCTTTGACTTCCATGGTATATGCATGTGACCTGTGCTCACACATGTATATGCACTCATATCATGCATACATATACCACACACATATGCACATACATACACACAAAAAATGTAAAGATGTATTTGTTTTCTTTTCAGTTGTAAAAAACATTCTGCCAGAAAAAGAAAAGCAGCTAGCCTGCAGTATTCATGGAAGATATTTGTTCCTGATAGATTTCTGTGATGTCAAAATGTATGATTCTCTTGTGTCTTGCCAGTTTTACAAAATAGGGTAGCGCTAACATATCACCATCTCATTTCCACCTATTCAATATGTAGTACAATATAAGTGTTATGTTTTTAGAGAATAATGTCAATATAATATATGCATGTTTAATACAGAAAATTTTTCTCCAAGAGTTTCCACTTGGACCTGAAATCTGCTCATGAGATGCCCTGAAGAAAGGAGAACAGACTGGGCATGTGTGCATATTTAAAAATGAATATCTATAACTCCCATCTCCCAAAGACTTCTGTGTGCCAGCTGTGGTTTTATTACTTGCAGCTCTATATGCTAGAAAGTCAGCCAGAGAATATTCTTTTCAAAAAAAAACCACTTTGGCTAGCTCCTCAGGACACTAAAAGGTTCTGATCTGGGCATGTTTCCCGGGAGAAGGTGTTGGGGGCACACTGGGCCTCCTCCAGCTCTCATCTTCGGAGAGAAGAGGCACAATTTGTCTTTATTTTCTCTCATTCCAAATCTCAAATTTTTAGAGTAGAGGATTTGTTTCTGCCTCTGAGAGCGTGAGGTGGAATGGCCATGCAGATACCCTTAGAGAGAAGTAAGGGAAGAGAGACTAAGAGTGCAGATGCCAGCCTGGAGAGCGCTTGAAGTCCCCTACACCACATCCAGGATTCAGCGTAAGCTAGTCCCTGGGCAGTGATGATCAGATGCCATTTCCCGGGATCCCACAAYGGAAGGATGGAAATTTGTATGAAGAGTGAGTAGCTTCTGATTTCCTTACCAGTTGCCCAAGGACATTTCCCAACAGCACTCTAGCGACTATAATGATGGTGGGCAATTTCCATTCCTTTTCAGGGGCAGAGACAAGCCCTTTGGAGCCATCACAAAAGACATCTTCCATAGAAGGCTACACAGTAGTTCTCTAGAAACATTTGCTTCCTGGATATATCCGATAAAGAGGTATTAACTTTGTTTTCTGAAAAATGACAGGCTAATGATTAATGTTTATACCAAACTTCAGCTCATGAGGTGAGGCTAGACCATATCGACCACTTTGGAGGGCTGGAAAGATGGCTCAGTGGTTAAGAGGATCTACTTCCTAGCATCTGTGTCAGATGGCTCATAATTGCCTGGAAATCCAGCTTCAGGGATTCAACATTCTCTTCTGACTGCCACACGTTCTTGTGCCCACATGAGCATGTATACACGGACACATGTAAACAAAAATAAATAAGTCTTTAAAAGAGGACTTTTGATTCTCTGAGATTTTAAAAATTGAATTATTAAATTTAATTACTTTAATTATTAAAGTATTTCTATATGAATGTTTAATTCTGTTCTAAGACTAACGTTTTAGGGAGCATCTCAAACTTCCCACACTCCCCAAGAAAGCAAACAGTGGTAAGGTCTCTCAGGGATGCCGAGGGGAAAAGAACCTCAGATACTAGTGCAACCACCATGGAATTCATGTGGAGGTCTCTCAAAAAGCTAAAAATAGAACAACCATGTAATCCAGACACGCCACTCAGAGCACACACTGTAAGGGATCTGAGCCTTCACGCTACAGAGACACGGGCACAACCTTGTTTCCAGCTGCAGTGTTCACGATAAGCAGGAGGGTGAACAGCCTGCATGCCCACCAACAGATGAATAATAAGGAAAACGCAGCATGTCCACAATAGTGTCTTGGTAATAATCATGTCTGTTTCAGGAAATAGCTGGAATTCTGAATCATCATGTTGAGAGAAATAAACTGGATTCAGAAAGGCGAATATTGTGTATTGTGTCTTCTCTGACACACAACCTGTGTGTGTGCACACATGTGTGTGGGTAACATTAGGGACTGTTTGAGGAGAGGATGTAGACATTGAAAGGAGCGGGGGGCGGGGGGAAACACCAGAAGAGTGACTCTGCAAAGAAATCCAAGAAAAAAATATGTAATATACATGTATTTAGATGTCAAAAAAAGCATTCTTTTGTGTAATGAATGTAGGTTAATTCAATTAAAAATAAAAACAGTAGAAAATAAATTAACTGTTCCTCTAACAGAAAACCTCCCACCAGTCCTTCCTGGTGGAGCAGGGATGACATTGTTTCCCCCGTAGATGGGTGACACGGTTTCTGCCCCTAGCTGGTCCTGTAGTCATAATGTCCTCAGCTTTGAGTTTTGGTTAAAGAAAAAGATTGTATTATCCTGAAGTAAATCACTTCTTGTTAGGGATTGTTTGTTTCTCATTAAAAAGAATTTTCATGTCTGCATGGAGGAAAGGCTGCATCTGACTGTGAGTGGAGACTGCGTGGGGACTGCTGCGTTCCTCTTACCGTGACAGAACATGCACGCATTTTAGCAGACATCCATGACATCCTTGTGGACAATAGCTACACAGTGCATAGTTTTCATTACAGTTGCTTTATGTTTATTTTCTGCTGTTGGTTGCAACTAAMCAATTTCCCAGTTTTTCTTCCTCATACAAGCGACCTCTAAATGTAACACCGTTTCTATGGGAACATGCTTTAGCATACAGATTCCAGGAACACACTTTATTTGAAAAAAAAAAAAAAAGATTGTCAGATTAATACATCCAAATCTGAGCGGTGACCCAGATTTTGTATTTTATGAATTAATTTGACTTAAAAATCGAGATGCTTACAATTGGTTGAAAATTGTTTCTGTGTGTAGTTATTTTTCTTTTTCTAGCTGAGTTAAGCTGGTAAAATTTTTACTTTCTTAATAAGAGCCAAAGTTTTGTCTTTTAAGTTTTATTCAAATAATTAAGCAGATGGATCTGTTACAAGTAGATTCGGTTCATTTATGTCTTCAAAGTGGGAAGCGCTGATGAATAATTGAGTAGCAGACAGTACAGGCACAGGTGATATTTATCTTTTCAAAAGCAATTTGAAAATAGTCTCACTGATGCTCACATGTTGACCATAATGAGCTTGCTAGACAATAACATTTCCATTGATTTTAGTTTCTGCAGCTGAACCTTGGTATGATTCACGACAGATGTGTCTGCAGCCATTGAAGGTGTATTGGTCCCTTTTATCTTTCGTGCTAAGCTTACATTTCTTTTACAATGTTTCAATGTCTTAGGACAGCTAAGGTTAGGACGGGAGGCAAGACAGGCTCTTGAAAGGAGATGGGACCTCTGGGTGCAGCAAACCCTCTAGAAGCCACATCAGCAGAGGGTGGAACTCCCAAAAGAATCGCATTTCCGAACAGTAGCCTGACTGGGAGAAGGTTGCGTGAGGACAATGGAACGTGAGGAGAGCCCAACAGAAGAAAGCTGTCCAGACAGTATTTCCCCATACYGTTCTTATTCTGAGTACAGAATATGTTGGATGGTACCTAAAAGCAGGATGRGAAACAGCGCTGGAAAATCCCTCTGCAGTTTTCATTTTAACTTTGCTAATAAGTCGTTGGTAGTGAAAGCAAAATCTCTGTTTTGAACCTGCCCCACTGTCGAGACAATGTCCGTTTGAGGTCAGAGGCTTAACTTATCAGGACTCTGCATCTTGACTGTGGGCTTCTTGCACCTTCAGTGCAAGGCTTGAGCCAGTCCCGCCACTCGTTGCCCCACTGTTGGCAGTTGGGCTAAGATAGTCTTGGTTCCAGCAACTGTGTTTACTGCCTGCTTCGATGTAGAACAACAGATGACCACGGTGCCTTGAGTTTTCCACCGGGATCGATCACAACTAGAAGAAGCAGGCAAGTACTTGGATGGCTGTGTTTGGGTTTTAGAGGGCAGAGTCTCTAGAAATTTTGGTGCTTGGTTTTAATGAGTGAAGAAATACGCAGAATTCTTTATAGGCTTTTGAAGGATAAGGTTAGAAATGGGGTTGTAGTCACTCGGTAAAGTTTTGAGAGAAAATGTAGGAAGTTCCTGAGAAATAATTAAACGCAGGGTAGATCTGTCTGAGATGTCAGAAAATGTTAGGCTTTTTAAATTATCAGTTTTCTAGTTTTAAAGTAAGCACACAACGTTCAGTTTTGTTACATTTTCATACATGTACACCATCATATTGTTCTTCGCCATCTCCTCTCGCTGTCTTACACCATCTCTTCTGCTCACCTGTCTGGCTATCTCCCGCTCCTCAAATCATCTACTTTTTTAAATGCAATACTATTTTTTCCTTTCTTTTGAGATCTCTTTCTCTATTGTCATGCTCTTTTCTAATTTCCTGACTCAGCATGCACACAGATCTGCATGCCAGCACATAGGTGTATGTATGCACACAGATTATTTTATGTCTGGATTCTACTTGCTGTTCACGTCTGAGTCCTTTCCTCAAATGTCATGATTTCAGTTTTCTATATGGATGCAATCCAAGTTAATCTTGAAGAATTCTTGAAGGGAAGTTTGATTACCTGTTCCATTGTTGAAGCAGCTGTCTGACACGGAGCTGCCTGCCTTTCTTTGAATGTCCTCCTCTGCCTCAGGACGTGCCCAGCTAAACTGTGGGACTGGGCCATAATTTAGGCCTCGTTAGTTTCAAATTGAATTCAAAATTCATATAAACTTCGAAACTGCTTTAAATTAGTTTCAATCTTAAATTGTACACTTAGATTTGAAAAACACAAAATCTAAACTCTAAATTGTGTTAAATGTGTGGATGTTTATATCGTATAGAATATGCTTTCACATAAAAGCTGGCAAATATTATATATTTTGAGTGTATGTGCTTCATTCAAATGTTTGGTTTGACTATAAACATTTAGATTGTTGCCAAAGTTATAATGTTTTTAAGTTAACATAAATTATTATTGAGGTCAATAACTATGCTACAATTAAGAAAAGTGTTGTATTTGCAGAAACACTTCAGAATCTTTAGACTTGCTATGCAAATGACTTCTCACTGAGACACAAATAATTCTACGGTGCCTCTTGACAGAGGCAAGCGGCCCATGAGAACAAGCTTCAGACCCACTTGAGATGCTGGAGCTGTCAACGCCTGAGTCTCATAACGTTAGGACAGAGGTCTTGAGAAGCTGTTATTGTTTAAAATAGATACTTAGAAGCTGTTATTGTTTAAAATAAATACTTATTAAATATATATTTCTGTAATAACAATTTTAAATATCCCAATTATCATGACACTTAGAGTAAAGGTCAAGAGCTAAAGCTGCCTCTTATGGTTTAATATTAAAAAAAAAACAAGAAATCATTATTTCTTGTTTAAATTATGAAGTCGTCTGAAGCAAACTAGCTCACTGCATGTCTAAGTAAGCATTCGCCGCTGTCAGCATGGCCTTGCTCCTTTCCAGAGGAAGTTTTTGAAGCTGCAGTGGCTCATGTCCCTCCTCAGCCTCTAAATACAGAACTGCACGGCCTGTTTTTTGCTGGATAGCTGCACGCCACCTCACTCTTACTGCTCACTGAACCATCTGCCCTCAAATTCACACTCGAAAAACTTAAATAACAACAAAGCAAACTACCCTCCAATACCATTTTACCAAAACTGAGCACACCAGTATGCGAACATATCCAGGTTTAAGTAGAAAGAGGTCTAGGGAAAGGCATGAGCTAGAGAACTTCTTGCTCAAAAACTGTTCCCAGAAAGGAAAAAAAAAACCCTCAAGGTCACCTGACACACTTTTGTGTGACAGTGACATGATTTGTCTGGGTTTTCTCTGCATTGTTATAAATCCATTTTCCAGAAACTTGAGGGGTCATACTTACAAATCTGATCTGAATGTGCACTGGTTCTACTGATCCCAGCTTCACTTAAATTTGGTTAATTTCTCTATCATGAATATGTTGCCTTTAAATACTATTTATTGGCTGGGAGAGGCTCAGTATAAGCAGAAGGATGTGRGCCTGCATCCTCAGTACCCAAGTAAGAGCTAGGCATGGAGGCATTTGTCTATAATCCCAAYGCTGGGAGATGGKAGAAGGGACTGCAGATTTCAGGAGCCATGATAAACTCTTGTCTCAAAAATTAAAGTGGAGAGCCATGGAGTCTTCCAACCTGTTGCTAACTGACCATAGGTGGGCACACGAATGAGTGTGCATGCACACCGTGCGAACATACATGTACAACACACATGATTTTATTTCAATGATTGGAAGTTCGGTGCTGTTTTGCATCTGATTGCATCTAGACATTTCTCTCATTATACCCCACTTGTTCTGATGTGTATAAATGAGCATATCTGTTTATAGACTATATAAGAGCCCAGCTCTGCACTTTATATTCGAACCCACCCAACTTTGTTATTTACCTTCACTCACTCTTGTCTCTATTATGTTTGAATTATTGGGCAGAAATTCACAACAATCCTTCTTTTGTGTGATTTCAAGGTTTTCAAAGAGTCCTCAAGGATTGAAAAGTTCAATATTTGTACATGAGTACATCATTTCAGTATGTCAATAATTTTGTAAAACTTTTGACCTGACAGTTTGCGATCGAATTTCTTCATGATAAACCATGGATGTGATGAATGTAGCCACCGTGTCAAATGGTTCAAATGTGATGATGCCTGCCACAGAGCAAGTCTGTGATGCCCACTGCAGAGCAATTCTGACAACAGCCTATAGTGTCGTCTTATTCGGAGGCACCGTTGGAACAGTTATGATGACACACATGATGGTCAAGAGGAATAGCCAATCAGTGATTGCCACGATCATCATTAATATCATCGTGTTGCACTCCCTTCTCCTGATTAGTCTGCCATTCCGTCTCAGCTACTATCTCTCAGCAGTCTGGAAGCTTGGGTCTTTTACCTGCCGGATGGTTAGTGGTGTCATATATGCTCACATGTACCTTACCTTTGTTTTTTATGTGGCTATTGTTATACTTCGGTTGCTCATCTATTTTAAGAAACTCCAAACACAACAGCTACAAAAGTCCCATGCAGTGGCTCTAAGCGTTATTATTTGGATGGCAGGAAGCTTCATCTTTTTACTGATATTTTTTTTACAGTATGGCACAGATCCAAGTCATACTGAGCAACAACGTTGCTTTGAGTTTCATAGATCTCTCAACTGCAGGGACATCATCATCATAAACTACTCTATAATTGTCATTATGATGACAACAGTTCTGGTCCTCTTTCTGATACAGCTGGCTGTCATTCTTCGTTTGATAAAAGCGTATTGGCCTGATATGTGGGCCCATCAAGAGTACAGAGCTCAAATTAAAAGTTTTTTCTTCCTGTTGGTCATAGTTGTCTGTTTTATACCCCACCATGCATTCAGGGTATATTTTATTCAAAATTATCCAGAGCAAGAAAATTCTAAGTTAATACTGTACAATGAAATCTGTGTTGCTTTAACAGCCTTCTGCTGCCTGGATATGTTATGTTTCATAGGTGGTGTCATCCATTAGACCTTCCCATGCTTTCTGTGATTGGTTGATGAAAAACACTGCAGTTGAATAGATGGAGTGCTGTTAGCATATTTAAACATTTCAAGCTCTCTGCTCCTGAACATCAGTTTTTTTTTTTTTTATTTCTCTTAGCCATAGTTGATTTCTTACAAAACCTTGATCAACCCTAGTCATGTGCTTTTCCTTTGAGAATGCTTACAGGCCCCAAATGTATTCCAGATTTTGTTGGATTTCTTAGCTGTACCAAGCACACCATTACTTCCTCTTTCCATTTCATTCGGTATTCACTTCAGCCAAGCACATCTATTAGTTCTCCACACACTCCTGAGGATTTTAGTCTACCAAGGTTTTCTCTGAATGTGCTTGTTTCCCCCATTCCTGTCCACCAAAATTTAGATTACCTATAGTTATAAATGTGGCTTTAAAATAGCCTTAATCTATTCAAAGTAAGATTTCCTGCGGGTATTGGCATTGGGAGGAGAGGATTACCTTGAACAGAGTGGTCAAGAGAGTTAGAGGAGACTCTTACAAGAGACCGGGCATCGATGTGTTCCATCCTGATGAAGGCACAAAAGGGACTTGGAAGCTGGAGGTTACCTCCTGATCTA
>BDUI01002775.1:139426-150450 GCA_002335545.1 Apodemus speciosus | reverse complement strand
AAAAAAACAAATGACTTTGTCAAGGCCATGTCTTCTTTATGGCTGCCAAGATATAAGAATCTAGCTCTCTAGACTCCAGGCCCAGCAGATATTTGCTAGAAGTCTGATAAYAGGAGAATTAAGAATTCAATTGTCCTGGAATGTCTTTCCAGCRTGACAGTGAGGAGATGTGTTTTATTGAGTAAACCCTGCTGATTCTTCATAAATCTCCCTGGTGGTTTTTTACTCAGTTAGATGAGTACCTCAGGGTGTCATGGCTAGGTGTCCCTCCCCCATTTCAATATTGTTCAGAAAGATAATAATAACCTCACCTACAATGTGCTTAAAAGTTTCATTCTATTCTCTTCTTAATACAACAGGAATACTTTAAAACTTGCTTACTATTTTTTTCTCCAAACACGAAGCATCCTTGATGTACTACTTATGTGTCTATTTTTATTTATTTTCTTGTTCTGAAGATGTTACAAATAACCCAAAGTGAGAAACACTCTTGAGAAGAAAYGAGAACTTCTCTATTAATGCTGTTTGTCCTGTGGTGACCTTAGAGTCCTGTGTTGCATTGGAACCAAATGAGCTCAGAGRAGAAAGGATTCATGTAAAAACAGGTAAAATGACAGCCTGAAAATTTACATGAAAGACATTACACTGGCTTACAATCAAAAATATGATGTGAACAGAGACGAGGAAACAAACCAATAGGCAAAAGGCTCGGTTTTGTACTGTTGCAATAATGTCATCTAACAATCTGTCACTGGACTCTGGTTCCAAGCAGTATGATTTACTGTGCTCCTATGTGTTTGGGTTAGGGACTTAGGCTACACTGACTTGGGCCTGTTCATGTTCTCAAGGGTCAATAAGTCTCTGGCTGATTTAGGATGGCCTCTTCTAAGACAGCTGGAGAGACATAAAACTGTTTCTCCTATTTCATTATCTGGAAGGTTTTGCAGGACATATAGTCATGGTTGGGAAAAGCAAGCATGGCATGAGCAAGCAGGAATGTGAATGCACTACAGGCTTTAGGCAGAATGATGTAGTATCTTTCCAATGATTGTGAAGCCCACTCCAAGAACAGCATGCACCAAAGACCCTGCATCTTGGCTGGAGGGACTTCAGTGCCACATATGCTATGCAAAAAAGCAGGAGAATCATTCGGAACTTCTCTAGGTTTTCTTCTAGAATGAAGGCAATATTCCACCAAGGAGCCTGGATTTTGAAGCTCTGTATCTACAGGTACACATTTTACTCTCTTTTTATCATATGTACTTTTCAACACTGTTCTGCAAACAGCTCATTAGACTCCAAAGATGATGATTGAGGTGGGCTTYGAGCCTAGTAAAATGAGATCATAAGGAAAAACCGTAACTTGAATTCGTTCAGAATCATCACCAGAAAGACATGATGGAGCTGTTGTGCACAAGAATGAGGACCACATCACGTCCCTACCTCAATTCCTAGACTTTCTCTGTAATATTAGAASACTGCTTTTCTGCTTTAGTTTATCCCACTTCAGCCTCTGCCAATTCTAAGCCTCTTTATTTGCTAAAGAGACCATGACTACATGGATCCAGAAGCAAACATGGGAAGGAAGACTCAGTCATTCACTTCCCCACAGTGACTGGCATCATGACATAGACTGTGGTTCCAAATGATTCTCTGGACACCTTGAAAGGAAGCCAAGGCCTAATTGGCCCCATATTCTAGTGGTCAGCATGTCTTGGTAACCTCTGTAGACCCGATCATTAGAGTGGACAAACCTCATRTGYGCATCTCTGCCAACTTTCCTCATGCCTATTGGTCTAGGTACAAAATAAAACATTAACAAAAAGGGAAAACCAAAGGCTTGCTCATCTCCTGTGACTCTACAGGGGAATTCCAATCACACAGAGAACACCCTGTCCCTGCCTCCCACCTTTTCCACCCCACACAGGAGGAACAAGCCTAGGGGAAGAACTCATTTCCCTGTTCCACTATTTGTAAGCACATTTTCCAGATCAGTCCTGACTTTTCAATTTCATAAGGCTTCTGCATCCAAAGGAGGTTGAGGATTGGTCTGACCTCACAACAGGCTTCTTAGCTCCTTCTCAAAGGTAAAGTGCTTACCAGCCTAAAGAAAAAAAAANGAGAGAGAGAGAGAGAGAAAGAGAAAAGAGAGAGAACAGAGACTAGCAGCAACCAGAAAAAAAGGATGAAAAAAATAAAGACAGGAAGAGAGCCAAGCATTAGGATGTAGGCTTGTCATCTCAACACTCAAGAGCATGAGGCAGGAGCATTACTKTGAGTTCCAAGGAAGCCTGGGCAACAACGGGAGACCCTGTCTCAAAAGCAAAAACAGACAAACAAAACAACAGAGAGGAAGAGCTTGAGGCCTAAAACAGAAAAAAATAAAAATAAAAACATGGCTCTGTGATCCTAAACTGTAAACCGTGTCTCTTGATTCCTTTTATCTTACTCCCGTCTCTGGTGGGGGATTTATTACTGTGTCCGGAGGAAATAAGAGTAAGAAGCAGAAGAGACACCCAAAGAGATAAAACTACATATACACCCCTGTATTCCTGCCTTCTGCAGAGAGCAGAGCAAATACTGGAGTGCTCCATCTTTTCTATTAACTTGTAAGAAACCTGATGTGGCTGTAATGTTTTCTAAACTAGTTTCCAGCCAGGATTTCCCAAGTGCATCTAATTGCCCACTTTATCAAAGGCACTATCAGGTAAATGGTGTTTCACCTCCGTTGGGCCTGCTGGAGGCTTACACCCAGGACTTGTCAGGCAATGGATCACAGTGCCAGCACGGGGGGCCCCTTGTTCTGCATTCCTGCAAGAGGGTGACAGTAAATTATGACATCTGCCAGGAAGTTCTGAGCAGGGCTGTGCGACCGGATACACCTACCCAACACATGAGGAAAGCTTTTAGGATGTGACTGGAGATGTGGCTGAAAACTCTTAAAGGGACAAAGAGCCTTTGTCCTCACAATAGCAGAGGAAGATGATTCCTGAACATGTCCCTTTGATGACATTTAATGACCTATTTTTATGTTGGAGTGAGTTATGTTGCCTGGCAGTTGGAAAGTGTTCCAGATTTTAGATTCTGCTTATCCACCCTCTTAGAGCTATTAAGAGAACAGCCAGTATCCTGCTTTCTGTCTAGGATAAAGAAACTGATGCTGAATCAGGCTAAGTGATGCCTTGACCTTGGCCAAAGGAAATCAGAAAAAAAAAAAAAAGCCATAGTTCACTTCCAAGGTCCCCAAATGYCCAATCTTCATTTTGTGAAGATCTTTACCTTCTTCCTTTCCAAAGRTGTTTTTATTTGTTGTAACTTGGGAAGCATGAATTATTATTACTATTTTTAAAAGCATGGCTTTTTGCTTAATCCTTTACAGAACTTACATTAAAACTTAATATAAAAATTATGTAACAACAAGGAAATCTAACGCACATGATGAAAGCAAGCAAGAGACAAGTTATATTTTCAGTGAATTTTCTCAAGGGATATGYTCTACATTTAAAGAAAAGCAAAGAAAGCAGAGAATAGCAGCAAAACTGAGATGGAGCTGAGATGGCTCAACAGTTAAGAGCATTTGCTGTTCTTATAGAGAGCTCTAGACATGCCCCACCCCACACCCACATAGCWGTTCAGGACTATTTGCAACCCAACTTCTAGGATTCCTGATGCCCTCCTTTGGTGTCCAAAAGCACTGTGCAACAGAGTGCACACATATACACAGAAAAAAACCAACATTCATGCTCATGAATTTAAAAACAACCCGTTTTAAGAGAGGAAAATACAAAGGCAACTTCATAGGTCAAACATGGCACTATGGTTGTATCTGGGGACAATATACATTTGTATATTTTCATGTTCAAGACCCATGAGTGTATTTGTGGTACAAATACTAGTGAGAGTTGAGTATTGGGACTATCAGTCTTACGTGGAAGTGAACAAAGCACATAAAGCAAGATTTGAGTTGGTTTCTATCTTTGAATTGGTTTGCTGATAGTGCTGAAGGAAGCTCTTAATTTTTTGCAGATTGGTCAGTATGTTTGTTTGTTTGTTTTGTTGTTGTTTTGTTGTTGTTTCATTTTTCTTTCATCTTACCTTGTAGATAAAGCCAGTCTGTGTGAATACAGTAGAGAACAAATGAAACAGATAGCCTGGATATTAATGTATGTTTTAAGCAATAAAGTGCTATCATTCTCCACTCTAACAATCTGTTTATTGAAATTGTGTCGTACACTTAAGGATTAAAAAGAGAATGTTAGTATTGATTGAAGACTGGGTAAGTAGAATGTGGTGGTGTGGATATACAATGAGATATTATTATCTCGTAAAAATGAATAAAATCCTGCCATTCATAGGAACATAAATGAAACTGAAACACAGTAAATGAAATAAGGCAGACACAGAATGATGAATACTTCATGCTCTGCTCCTAGTAGAAGCTCGAGATTGAGCTCATAAATGCTAGAAGAGTGGTCATTACAGATTACCAAGAGCAAGGAGAAATGGGGTAGAGTTAGTTACCAACTATGAAGTATTTATGTGTATGAACATATGTGTGTGTGTGCGTATGTGTGTGTTAATACTTACCCCAAGTGATAGTGATCACCCCAAGAATCATAGATTATCTAACAAAACCTCAGTACCAGGGGAGTTCAAGAGAGTTACAGGKATTACTGTTGCTCTTTTTTGTTTTCAAGTATTGGAAGGTGAGACCACTAAWGATGCCRCACATTTCAGACACAAGTCTTGGAGGAATCCAGCCAAAGCTGATCTGGAAGSTTGCTCCCTGAGGACTGGCTTTCTCTTTCATAATAACTGAACGTACTATGCAAGCTGCTAAGAGACAAAATTAATTAATAATCCTATCCAGCTTCAATGCTTAATCACCACAGTAACCAGTGTGGCAAGATACCCCAAGGGTGCAATAGTGGAGCTTATATCATGGAGGTTAACAACAGATGGCTAATTGACTAAGATCCTGATCAATAAGAAAGAATCCCTGCTTGCTACAGTAAACTCAGTGGATTGCCTGTGAATGATGAGGCCRTGACTCTAAAAGAGAATGCTYAACTGCATTTTCCTAAACCTGCATTGTTTCTAATTGCATTTTAAGGATCCTGTATGCATATATCAGTGTAGCTTTCATCCTTCATCAAAAAACCTTCTGTTTTCAGTAGATTGAGACCATTACAGAGACCCCCAAGTTGTTAAAATGCTGAGAACAACTGTTTGTGGGGTTCACAAATTCAGTAGATGCATTTAAACAAAATCCTTACATGTAAGGTTGATGAAACATTATGGAAGGAGAGGCAGAAAGATGATAAGGCACAGAGGTCCAGGACATCTGCTGTGACATACTCTCTTCTATATATGAAAATGACAATATGGTCACCCAAATAAGACTTGCACAATGACAACACAAGATGACATGCCATTGTGGATGTGAAACACTTGTGAAACCCTAATTCCCAAGCCTCCCTTTATGTCATCCAAACACAAAAAGTCGGCTCTAAACATATCCGAATATGAGAAAATATTAAATGGACACTTCAGGGTGTTTTTATATAAACGCATATGTAACATATAAGAAGTAGTCATGAATTTGAGAGAAAGTAAGAGGAAACACAGGAATAATTAGAGGGCAACAAGGAAGGAATGATTATTATATAAAGAATTCAAGTATGAAATTCTCAAAACACAATATATATATATGAATCACTGAGATAAAAAACCAGTATGTGCATGTAATATAATAATGTATCTGTATGCATATATCCAAATGCAGACAAGCCAACTTGTGACAAAATGATTTTATGAACTTTTTTTTTGGTTGTTTAGGACAGGGTTTCTCTGTATAGCCCTGGCTGTCCTGAAACTCACTCTGTAGACCAGGCTGGCCTCGAACTCAGAGATCCACCTGCCTCTGCCTCCAAGTGCTGGGATTAAAGGCATGCGCCACCACTGCCCAGCTTTATGAGCCTTTTTAACAAAAGATGAAACCTTGGGAAATGGCAATTCCARAGACTTTAATATATGCAACTTACATTTCCACCTAGACCTATTTATTTCTAAACACCAACAAGTTTTTGTAAGAATAGTTCAACATAGAATGACTTGGAAAATCTTTTTCTTCATTGCCATTTTTGGCAGCATCAGAGATAAGTAAATAGCCACCAAAGTGACCGGGAAATATAAAGACAGACCAATCGGCGTAAATGTACATGACAGCCGGGATGACTTTGTTTCACCACAGTTAAAAGCCTTAAGATTCCTAGAAAAAAGTATGAATGGATGCAATATTTTCTTGTCTTTTTTGTATCTAGGTCAATATTTCAAAACACCAAATCAAATACCACCTATGTATTTAAATGCCTCATGGAAAACTTGACCTAAACATTTTTTTTTTTAATTAAAAGACTGAGTGATTGTCTTACAACCCTGAAGTATGTAAATCAAAGCTCCAAATTTCCTCTTCTCTGTTAGCTATCTTATTGGAAATGGATTCTTTTCCATTGGTTTCCTCAGGACGGAGAACATGTACAGATCAAGTGGATGTGTAAATATAATTAATATCCAGTGCTTGGTGCTCTATTGAAAACATTCATGTGTTTGAAGTTCTGCTGAGAAATTAGTTTTCTGGGTTCGTAGCCTAGAGAGCTCCTGGGCACTGTTTTCATGCTAAAGCACAGGCCTCACTAATAGATTCCGTGAATCCTTCCTTTAGGAGCATGAGTTTCATTAGAAACATCCCTCCCGAGTCCACACCATCCAGGTCCTTCATTACAGTTGTTAACACATCACGAAAAGCACAATAACATGACCAGAATGGACTCTTCAGTTTTTCAAGTGGTTTGAAAAACATTGTCCTTTCATTGTTTTATGAGGGCTCCATAATTTCTTGGGGTTTTCTAGCTGCTTTTTGATGGCTGGCCCTGCCAGCCACTCTTCCCAGACAGAAAATGGGATACTCAGTGGTGGCTGTGGTAAATTAATAAGGGGAAAAATAAACAGAAGGTCTTTTCCCATGTGCTTTTTTTTTTTAAGTTTGCAAGTCTGTTCACTGTACAGTTAATTTGGAGCTTGCAATGCAGAAGCCCCGTGTGGCTTCGCTAATCCATCATTCTCTTCTGATGTTGTTCCTTCCTTGGAGAGTCCACAAGTGGGGCTCACAGCAGGCGAATGGATGGATAGCCCTCTTTCTAGGTTCCCACATTCTTCTAGGACATCTGGGCAGCTGGACATAGGCAAAGATCTACCATCTAGTCCCATAGGTTCAATATCATCTAAATTACTGGTAGGCAAACATTTTCCATAAATAGCCATGTAGTAAATAGTTTTGACTTTGCCGGCCATATGGTCTCTATCACAGTTCTTCAGCTTAGCCTTCCCTGCAAGAGAGTAGCTGTACGGAGCACATAAATGAGTGACTGGCTAGGTTCCAATGGAGGTTTATTTATGGACACTAAAATTTGCATTTCACATAATTTTCATGTGTCGTGAAGTATTTCTTTTGTTTTGATTTTTCTCAACCATTTAAACATGAAAAAGTGTCCATAGCTTTTAGACACTAAAAATCAGACAGTGACAACATTTGGTCTGCATGGCAGAGTTTACTAACGTGGAGTCTTGATGAGCCCTTCTTCAAATTTATGTTCCCAGACAGTTCTTAAGACTTGAAACTCATAATTGGTTGTTGATTTTTCTACTAATTTAGCCAACAAAAGCTTCAAATCTGATATGGGAGTTATACTTCTATCAGAGYCTCCCTGTCATAGAAAGTAACATCATGCCTTTCCATGACAACCTTGGAATCTATAGTTAGAAGATAGCTGATGATTCTTGAGTACTTTTTTTCATTACCCTCTCTAATATAACACATAAGAAAATTCTAAGGACTATATTTTCAAATCTTGTCTCAGTATATATAACTTTCTTCCTGTTGTGCTTTGGGTGAGTTGGAACCTTTAGGTAGCTTGACTCCCATTGTTGGCATACAGACAGAAACTAAGGAACAGGTAACTAGGCTAGATGAAGTTATGAGGGAGGAAGTCCACATCTGGAATAGTGACTTTATAAGAAAAACCGGGTGGGGTGCAGGATATGTTTTTTGTGATTTTCTGCTTTTGTGGTATTGACATAGGATACTCACTTGCTATGATGCTATATGATCATGAAGCATTTTACCAAATCCATCACTTTGACATTGGGTATCTTGGTCGCCAGAACCATGAACTGATCATTACTTAGAACTTATAGAGCAACAGGAAACAAAAAAGCATGACTGTTCTCACAGTCATACCCTCATCACCTCTGATGCTCTCGGTCCTGCTTRTTCTGTGGACATCAGTCCTGCTTCCTGCACCAGCACAAGGAATCTTTGCTGGCACAACRGATCACCCATTCTCTCTGAGTGTGATTGTTCCCTGTGTCTTTGCATGGCTGACTTCTTGTCATTTGAATTACAACTCTGACTGCCTCATCCACTSTTCACCYTGATGATCCCTTTTAAAGACAATTCCAGCTTATAGCAGTTTGTGGTTGCCATTGAAAAAAGTAGGTTCTTTATCTATTTTCCATGGGGAATATAAGACATGTTAAGGGGAGAAAATTGTCTTTTGGACTCACTCTATTATTCAGAGGAGAGTCTAGCTTCTAGTACTGAGTAAGTGTGTAAAATAAATGAAGTAATATGTAAACTTACCAATTAAAAATTTAAGCTAATCCTGTAAAATGCAAATGAAACCCAGGGGAACACAGCACTGATAGCATAGTATTTATTCTATTCTTTAAAAAGTATTGTATTTTTTTTTCATTTTTTTCTACAAGTAAAAGAATCCACAACCATTTTCCTAACTGGAAAAACAACAGAAAGTAAAACGTTAATAAAAAGAAATTCTATCCTGCTGATTTTTTTTCCTACAGTTTTCTAAACCGTGCYCCTGAATTCTGTGTGATTACATTAGGATGTGGGAATTCTTAACTCTTCAATATCTAAGGTAAAGAGATAGGCTAAGAARCCACCAGGCTGTTGGGACCAAAAAAACCAAACAAAAAACCCCCAAAAAGAAAACCAAACAAAACAAAACCTACTCATTCTTCTCTCAAATGAAGCTCCAATGAAGACCTGAGGACTTTGGCTAAGGAAGTGTACCTTTGCTGCTAAGTTACAAGTCTTGGCACCCTATTCTTTTTGCATTTCTAAAACAAAATTTAATTTGAAAGAATATTGACCAGCAGAGCTGCTATTTTTACATATGTGGATAGGGGTTTCAGCAGGGACTGAAATCTTAGTTAGGTCTCTGTCGACATTGCAATGGTAACTTCAGGGACCCAATTTTCTTGTATTTTAAATACCCCCCCTAAAAAAMCAATTTCTCCTTAGCTTATTATAAAAAACTGTGACAATTCTTATTAGGATGTTCTATGGGATATACAAACTACATATATGAAAATAAATTACTCATCAGGTAAAGTCTCTTATAGTCAAGAACTTAAGTTGGACCTAGTGGCACATGCTTGTAAATCCATCATTTATTAGGCGGAGACAGAAAGATCTTGAATTTGAGACCATCAGAGATTTAAGAAGAAAGACCAGTCTATCTGAAAGATAATGAAGAGAAGAATAGGAGGAGGAAGAGGAGGAGGAAAGAAGAGACAAATGATTAGGAATATTAAGAAAATAAACCACCACAAACTTTATTTTTTTAACCAAAATTAAAAGAAAGATTAATAAGAAAATCTTATTTTCTTTTATTTTCAGATTATAATATAATTTTATCATTTCTTTCTTCCATTCTCTCCCTTCAAACTCTCCCATATACCCCCCTTTGCTCTTTTCAAATTCATGGTCTCTTTTTAAATTTATTGCTACTCCATATTTATGCACACACACACACACACACACACACACACACACACACACACACAAGAGTTTAAGAAGGATTGACTATAAGAGTTTCTTTTAAAATTCTGGGAGAATTCTGCTGTGACTCCATCTGGTCCTGGACTGCTTTTTTGGCTAGAAGGCTTTTTATTACTACTTTGGTTTCCTAATTTGTTGTGGGTCTGTTCAGTTTGTTGACTTCTTGCAGATTGCAGACTTCTGGGTTTAATTTTGGTGGTATGACTGAATCTAGAAATTCATTCCTTTTTTTTTTTGTTTCTTAAGGTATTATGGCTAATGGCATATAGATTATATTATTAAAAATATATTCAGTTATAGTATTCTGGATTTCTGTCATCTGTTGTAATCTGTTGTAGTGGTTTCTTGTTCATTTCTTATTCTGTCAATTTGTGTCCTCTCTTTTGGTTAGTTGGTTCGAGGGTCTGCTTACCTTGTTTCTCTTACCCCCCCCCCCAACAGTCTTTAGGTTTGTTGATTCTTCGTTATATTAGTTCCTTGTTTCTATGTCATTGATTTCTGCTCTGGCTTTTATTTTTTTTCTTGCCATTGGCTAGGTGTGGGTTCAGTTTTGTTCTTGTTTTTCCCAATTTTTGAGTTGCATTGTTAAGTCACTTGTTCATGGACTTTCTGATTTACTAATGCATACATTGAGAGCTATAATTTCCCTTGCAGGACTGCTTTCAATGTGTCCTAGAGATTTTGTTGCTTTGCATTTTTATTTAATTCCAGGCTATTGTTTATGTCCTACTTGACTTTTTTCTTTGACTCATTCATYATTCAGCAATGAGTTGTTTATTCTCTGTGAGTTTCTGTATTCACTAGCACTTTGTTTGCATTCAATTTAAAGATATATTGCATTGTGGCCAGATAGGATGCAAAGTGTTATTCAATGTTTTGAAWTTATAAAGATTTGTTTTGTGTCTCAGGATACATGCTCTTTTAGAAAAGATTCTTCATGCTGCAGAGGAGAGTGTATATCCTTTAGTGTTTGGGTGGAATATTTTGTATATATTTGTTAGTTCGGTTAACTTGATGTATGATGTCAGTTAATTTTGATATTTCTCTGTTCAGTGTGCAGTTGTGCATGTGTGTGTGTGTGTGTGTGTGTGTGTGTGTGTGT